>CP136499.1:600000-827785 GCA_032768795.1 Tremella fuciformis | reverse complement strand
TAACCCCCTAACCCCCTAACCCCCTAACCCCCTAACCCCCTAACCCCCTAACCCCCTAACCCCCTAACCCCCTAACCCCCTAACCCCCTAACCCCCTAACCCCCTAACCCCCTAACCCCCTAACCCCCTAACCCCCTAACCCCTAACCCCTAACCCTAGCCATTCAGGGGTGGCTCAGGGTAGTGCGGGGTAGTTCAGGGTCAAAGGAGGGGGGGTCCTTTGGTTTATGGACCAGGCACTAAGGATACGGGGAAATGTGGGGTAGGAAATGCGGGGGATGCGGGGAAGTGGAGGTGGGGTAGTGCGGGGTAGTGCGGAGAAGGTGGAGGTCGCGGGGCAACCGGGGCAGTCTGGGGTCCCAGCCGGAGTGGCCGGGGCAGTGTGGGGCCGCGTGGGGCAGTCCGGGGGATCCGGGGAAGCGTGGAGGTGGAGGTGGAGGCGAAAAAAGCGGAATCAAATCTTAAGGGGGGGGTGGAGATAAGATAGGCGCGCAGATAAGGAGGGGGGGCAAGATAAGATAGGCGCGCAGATAAGGGGGAGGGCAAGATAAGATAGGTCCGGTGATAAGAGGGGGGGCAAGATAAGATAAGCCCAGTGATAAGGGGGGGGGGATAGATAACAGCCATAAGATAAGGCTCAGTACTATTACCTTTGAGTCGTAAAGCCGTAAGCCAGCAAAATACTAAGTGAGCATAGCCACCTGGACCGAAATTTCGAGCCGAATCCAACCGTGACGCTCTCATTGCTCCCCGACAAAGCCTCGACCATCCAGCTGACTCAGCTTGCCTCTCGGACCCAATTCGCACCATGCGGGCCACTTGGGGTCCGGCCATTGCTGATCAAGCAAGTCACATGCTGCCATGGCTTGAGGCATTTACCTCATTGGCCAGTTGCTTCTGGGAAAGGCCTAGGCTGTGCAGATGACTCATCTCCTCCCTGAGATCCCACCGTGCCATGCGGGTTGCTCAGGGCCGGCCCATTGGTGACAAAGCAAGTCACACGCCACCATAGCTTGAGGCATTTATCTCATTGGCCAGGCTAAATCCCTCACTCGAGGCATTTCTCTCATTGGCCAGAGCAAGCGGCAGCTGACCAATCAGCCAGGCCTCGCCTCCACCTCGGCTCATAGCATAAATACCCCCCTCTCCTTCTCCTCCTTCTCCATCCATCTCACTCACTCACTCACCATCCTTGGTAGGAGTCCACTCTTCTCTTGCTGCAGCTGCTGACCACACAGACACACCTACTCAACACACTCAACCTCGTACACCAGCACATCTGTCTCTTTCTCTGCACAGTGAGTCTCTCCTTCCCCCCTCCCTTCCCCCCTCCTCCTCTCTTCCCCATCCCTCCTCTGTCTACCATACACTCCAGGCAGTGTTTTGGGGAGCTCTCATCACCTACACCCTTCCAAGCCTGGATCCTGCATGCCTCTCCAGATATGTCTGTGACCATTGGCCTCTGCACCAGCACCTATCACAAGCCACTCTCATGTTGGCCTCTGTGCATGGGTTTGAGGAAATGTAGCTCTGTTGAGATGTCTCCTGCTGAGGCTGGCTCATGCTCTGCGCTGGTCATGCACCTTGTCTGCCACTTCACAAGGACAGCTCTTTGCTGGGTCTGAAAGAACATTGGCTTCAACAGCCTTTGTCTCTTGTGCAGCCAGTAGGAGTGGGTCTGGGCAATAGACAATGACATCAGTAACAAAACACACACCTGTATGGGAACAGGCCTCAGAGTGTAATGCTCTGAGGTCAGACAGAGGCTGGTGATCTGCTCTGGCATGACCTACAGTAAGGGGTTATGCTGGTTCAGATTGCTGGACAAGGATGGCTGGGTTGGGCTTCTCTATGAGGCCCTTCATCAGACTGACCAGGTTGACTCAAAAGTCTTCATTGGCACTGCCCTGTGTGCAGTTACAGTTGGAATCACAATCATTACTAACTGTTTCTCTTATCTTGGGCTTCACTTACTTAGCAGACCACAGCCATGGCTCCAACTCGAACTCTGCGGCGGTCGGCTCGACTCAACCCTATTCAGCGTACTAGGATGATCATGGACTGTGTCCTGATTACTAGGAGGCAGCCACAGCCTCTTCTGGTCGCTTCAGAGCTTCCTCAGCCATCTCCCATTACACATAGATCATTGTCTCCAGCCTTATCCACCAATGCACCATCCTCAAATGACGATTACCGCGAAAAGTCTGTCGATGATGGCGAGACATTAGCAGCACTTCCAGCCAGCTCAGCACAAGTTCAATCGGTTACAGCACTGCCCAGTGATCGATTCAATCATCTCCTCGATAATCTATTACCCAAGGATTACGATCTCGACAAATATGAATACGCTCTTACGCCAAACGCTTACGACCGACGCTTCGGTAATCCCTCGGCCCTTGTCCAGCTAGTATCTCACATGCCTCGGACATTACCATCGATTGCATTAGGCGACGGTCCACGGCAATGGACTTTACTTGCATCGAGCGTCCACCAGATATGGGTCAAGACATCGATCAAAGAAGGCTTCTTCAAGGCTTTGAAGCAATGGCAAATAGCTCAGCCTGGCAAGTATGCTAATCAAGGCAGTATCGGTCGCGTCATAGTCCCAGCCAGACTCTTTACAGAGTGCCTCAGAGCAGCCAAATGCAGAGTTATGTATTTGAAAGCCTACGGGCAGAAAATGCCATTACTGGAGCGATTCATGCCTTACGAATTAGCCCAAGTCGATCATCCGCTTGCAAAGTACAACTCTTGGGACATCGGCAGGTCATTTGAGTCGCCTTTCATTTGGCTATTCTCTCCGATTACAGCTGGATCAACCTTCGACACGTATCCGATGATTATACCAGCCTCACTCGATTACGGATCGGTCCAGGCTCAACTTCGATACAACAATACCGACTTTGCGATCAAGATATACCCTCGGCTTGTCCATGCTATCAAATCACTCAATAGCCAGCTTGGTAATGCCATTCCCACTACAACTCGAGGTGTCCGGACACAAGGCAAATCGACAATGGAAGTAATACAAGCACTATCCGGATTACCTCAGAACGAATTAGAAGGCCTTCGGATTGAAGTCACAGTACAAGCACCAACACTTGCAGCAGCCTTTGCAATGGTAAAAGCGACGCCATTCCTCGATCCAGCCTTTTGGCTTAACCCGGATCGCTTCGATTCCCGGCTCGAATACCTCAAGCTTGATGCAAAGATAATGACGGTGCAGACATTACTTGCAAATGCCAACTGGATGCACGAGCAAGCTACTCTATTGGGTCATCTGCAGGGCCAAAACACCGGCAAACCGACTCGATTACAAGTGCAATGCCTTGTTGATCTGCTTGCGGCAATTGGCTGGAATAAAGGATTACGAGCTGTCACCAAATCATTAGCAGCCAATGCTTGGTGGTCAAATACCTCGGAGATTACAACAGAGCTTGGAATACTTGACCATCTCAATGCAACATTCAATACAAATGATCGGCGTAATCAGTTGATACAACTTATACGGTCGAAATCGACATACGGCTACATTCCTTGTCAAATCAACCCTACCGATTCATCTCACCGATATCAAATGAACAACAAGGAGTATATGGCTCTTCGATGTGGCAATAAGCATTGTCGGCACAAAATCAACCGGAGCCAAGCTATGCGATGGTTTGCCCAGCTTGTCACCGATGGCATAGTACCACGAGCCGAAGTAGGCTATTCGGAGCCGGCAGCATTACCTCAAGTCTCAACCCAGCAGGAAGCGACTCAGCCATTTGTCCAAGGACGATTCGAATTGCCAAGTCGTAATCAGCTTACTCGACTTGACGGTCAGCCGGTATTCTACCGTACGAACTGGATCAAGGGAGATGGTAATTGCATGTTCGCCGCAATAGTCAAAGCACTTGGAATACCACGCTTGACACATCTCGGAGCAAGGCGGGCAGCAGTGGCTTATGCTCGGAAGTTCCAAGATGACTTCTTCCCATTTCTAGAGAGTCAAAGCGAGTCAATGGGTGCATACCTCAGGCGTATGGGCAAGGCGGGGACATGGGGTGACGACTTGATGCTTAAGGCCTTGAGTGGGGCATACAATGTCAAGATCAGAGTCTACAAGCGGCATAATGATGGCAGCCATCAGTGGTATGAGATAGGAGAAGGTGAGGATAGTATTGGCCTTTACTTAGCAAGTGAGCATTATGAGAACTTAGTAACTGCAGATGAGTTGTTTGGTAGATAGATGCATTTGACTCTCTCAGTTCTCAAGTAAGTGAGAAATGAGTCAGAGATTCGGAACCAGCTTGTCAAACTGTGTATAGTAATGGGCATTAGACTTGCGAAATAAATTTATCCAACTGCGGAAAAAGCTCCAAGGGTCCCCCCTTGGGCAGTTGTGCCGGGTTACGGGTGGGGATAGCTCCGCCAGTTTTGCTCCAATTAGAAAACAAGTGAGAGATTTGGAATCAGCTCGTCAAATTGTGTATGCTAATGGGCATTAGACTTGCCAAATAATTTTATCCAGCTGCGGAAAAAGCTCCAAGGGTCCCCCCTTGGGCAGTCAAGCTTGGTTACGTGTGGGGATAGCTCGGCCAGTTTCGCTCCGTTCAGAAAACGGGTGAGAGATTCAGAATCAGCTCTTTGAATAGAGTATAGTACCAACCATTAGACTTGCAGAATAAATTTATCCAGCGCCGGAAAAAGCTGCAAGGGTCCCCCCTTGCGCAGGTGTGCTCGGTTACGGGAGGGGGTAGCTCCGCCAGTTCTGCTCCGATCGGAAAACGGGTGAGAGATTCAGAATCAGCTCGCCAAACTGAGTATAGTAGTAAGCATTACAATCGAAGAAGACAGTCATCAAGGGGGGCAAAAGTCAATAAGCCATTTGACAGACATAAGATCCAAAAAGTGTACCCCAACCAGGAATCGAACCTAGTCACAGCCAAATTAGGGCAGACAGCACCCTACAGCGGGCCGAAATGACACTAACCACTGTGTCAAACCAGAGGGGTGAAGGTCTGCTGAGTTTTACTTGCCTATATTGGGTTACACATAATACATGCTAAGTGGCACATAGCTCCGCCACTTTTGCTCCGATCAGTAAATGGGTTAGAGATTCTTAATCAGCTTGTCAAATAGTGTATAGTGCCGACCATTAGACTCGCAGAATAAATTTATCCAGCGCCGGAAAAAGCTGCAATGGTCCCCCCTTGGGCAGACGTACTGGTCTTTCGGAGGGATTAACTCCGCCAGTTCTGCTCTGATCTGGTAATGGGTTAGAGATTCTTGATCAGCTCGTCAAATAGTGTATAGTACCAACCTTTAGACTTGCAGAATAAATTTATCCAGCACCGGAAAAAGCTACAAGGGTCCCCCCTTGGGCAGTCGAGCTGGGTTACGGGTGGGGTTAGCTCGGCCAGTTTTGCTCCGATTGGAAAACGAGTGAGAGATTTGGAATCAGCTCGTCAAACTGAGTATAGTACCAACCATTAGACTTGCAGAATAATTTTATCCAGCACCGGAAAAAGCTACAAGGGTCCCCCCTTGGGCAGTCGAGCTGGGTTACGGGTGGGGATAGCTCGGCCAGTTTTGCTCCGATCGGAAAACGAGTGAGAGATTTGGAATCAGCTCGTCAAACTGAGTATAGTACCAACCATTAGACTTGCAGAATAATTTTATCCAGCACCGGAAAAAGCTACAAGGGTCCCCCCTTGGGCAGACGTACTGGTCTTTCGGAGGGATTAACTCCGCCAGTTTCGCTCCGATCTGGGAATGGGTTAGAGATTCTTAATCGGCTCGTCAAATAGAGTATAGTAGCACCCTTCACATCACAAAAATAATTTCACTCACAACCAGCAAACTCCAAGGGTCCCCCCTTGGGCCATATGAGCTCCAAGGGTCCCCCCTTGGACCGTTTTACATGAAGTCAGGGATGCATGCGAGAGTCATCCCAGATATATTTGGGACCATATTAGGCTACTTACTTCGACAATCAACTCAATATTCCAATTACTGACCGCGTCACAGCCAACCAAAGTCAAATACCCAGCCAACTTTGGATGCCCGTAAATCCGTCAGTTTTTACCCGATCGGGAAGATCATTACATTTACGAATAGCTCTTTTGTCGAACTTTTTGAATCCAAAAAAAAATTTCAAAAAATCTCGATGCGCGAGAAAGTCCCCCCCCCAGGACCTGCCTGTAACCCCTAACCCTCCAAGTACTCCCACGAAAGTGAAGGGGGGGTCCAAGTACTCCCACAAATTGGAGGATGGGGGGTCCAAGTACTCCCACGAATTCGTGGAGGGGGGGTCCAAGTACTCCCACGAAACCAAAGGAGGGGTCCAAGTACTGAGTACTTGGGGGGGTCCAAGTACTGCAGAATATTGTTAGGGTCCCCCCTTGGACCGTTTTACATGAAGTCTGGGATGCATGCGAGAGTCATCCCAGCTATATTTGGGACCATATTAGGCTACTTACTTCGACAATCAACTCAATATTCCAATTACTGACCGCGTCACAGCCAACCAAACTCAAATACCCAGCCAACTTTGGATGCCCGTAAATCCGTCAGTTCTTACCCGATCGGGAAGATCATTACATTTACGAATAGCTTTTTTGTCGAACTTTCTGAATCCAAAAAGAAAATTCTGAAAATCTCGATGCGCGAGAAAGTCCCCCCCCCAGGACCTGCCTGTAACCCCCAACTTTGGATGCCCGTAAATCCGTCAGTTTTTACCCGATCGGGAAGATCATTACATTTACGAATAGCTCTTTTGTCGAACTTTTTGAATCCAAAAAAAAATTTCAAAAAATCTCGATGCGCGAGAAAGTCCCCCCCCCAGGACCTGCCTGTAACCCCCTAACCCCTAAGGACCTGCCTGTAACCCCCTAACCCCCTAACCCCTAACCCTCCAAGTACTCCCACGAAAGTGAAGGGGGGGTCCAAGTACTCCCACGAATTGGAGGATGGGGGGTCCAAGTACTCCCACGAATTCGTGGAGGGGGGGTCCAAGTACTCCCACGAAACCAAAGGAGGGGTCCAAGTACTGAGTACTTGGGGGGGTCCAAGTACTGCAGAATATTGTTAGGGTCCCCCCTTGGACCGTTTTACATGAAGTCTGGGATGCATGCGAGAGTCATCCCAGCTATATTTGGGACCATATTAGGCTACTTACTTCGACAATCAACTCAATATTCCAATTACTGACCGCGTCACAGCCAACCAAACTCAAATACCCAGCCAACTTTGGATGCCCGTAAATCCGTCAGTTCTTACCCGATCGGGAAGATCATTACATTTACGAATAGCTTTTTTGTCGAACTTTCTGAATCCAAAAAGAAAATTCTGAAAATCTCGATGCGCGAGAAAGTCCCCCCCCCAGGACCTGCCTGTAACCCCCTAACCCCCTAACCCCCTAACCCCTAACCCCTAAGGTCATTGGGACACTGGGACATTTGAGATGGGACATGGGACAAGGCCACGGGACACGGGACATTGGGACACGGGACACGGGACATTGGGATGCGGGACATTGGGACATTGGGACATGGGATATGGGACATAGGACTTAGAGGTTTCATCCTCACTCAAGTCCAGCCATGGGACCAGTCTTAACAGACTTGTGGGACTTTTCAAAATACACATCAGAATTCTCTCAGACTCAGAGGCAAAAAGTACTTAAGCAACAGACTTTTGGAAGAGTCCCCCCCTTCTTCTTCAATTGCCTCTCTACCTTTTTTCACCATGGCTCCAGTCAAATCCAGTCATGTCCCAGCAGTGGGACAGCTCAGACAATCAAAGAGACTACTGGGACACCCACCTTCAGTGTCACCTTTTCCTTCACAGGTGAGTCTCTCACAGCTTTACTGACTTGACTGACCATCAAGACTCCTGAGTCTGTCCCAGTCCCAGTGGGACAGGTGGGACAAGTGGGACACTCTCTGCCACCAGCTGAACATGCTGAGGCTGTTGAGGAGGTGAGCTCTCATGACTTGTTCTCCACACAGAGCTGACAGATGCAGCAGCCAGTGCAGGTGTCCCAGCCAGACTTCATGTCCCAGCTGTGGTCAATGTCCCATGTCCCACTGGAAGAGTATGGGACACCTCTGGACAACATCATTCAGAGTCCATCTGATGTGGACAAGTGGGAAATCTGCATGACTCCAGCTTACTATGGCAGGCAGTTCAACTCCTCTCTGGCACTTGTCAAGTTGTCCAGTCACAGTCCTGGGACACTGTCCCACTGGGACAATGGGTCAAACAGGGACATCTTCAAGGACTGGCTTCTACTTGCAGAGGCCACTCATCAGATCTGGGTGGACCCAATCTACAAGGATGGCTTCTACAGGGAGCTCAAGGTATGGAGGACTGTCTCACCTGCAGATGTCCCATGGGTCTCAACCTATGGTGCTCCCAATGTCCCAGTGGCTCTCTTCATCCACTGCCTGGAGAGCTGCAAATGTCCCACACTGCTGGTCAAGTCATATGGTCAGAAACTTCCTTTCAACTTCCTTGGGACTGAACCTGCACAGCTGTCCCACCCAATGTCCCACTACAACATGTGGGACATAGGTGTCACCTTCAAGTCACCCTACATCTTCCTCTTCACTCCAACTCTGGGAAGATCCAAGCTGGCTACCACCTATCCCATGCTTGTCCCACTCTCCAAGGATCATGGCTCACTGCACCTAGATGTCCCATTCAATGGGACAACCTGGAAGGTCAAGATCTATCCCAGACTTGTCCATGTGATCAAGTCTTACAACAGCAGACTTCAAGGGGACATTCTCAGAACCATGGCTGGGGTGAGAAAGAGAGTGGAAGCCTGTGACAAAATCATCAAGAGACTGGGACTTGTCCCAGACTGGGACATGGGTGGCTTCAGAGTGGAAGTCACTGTCCAAGCTACCTCTCTAGCTGCTGCCAGGAGAACTGTAAGAGAACTTCCTTTCTTCTACATTGACTTTTGGCAGGATCCACTGGGACATGGGGGACAGGCTGGGACAGAGTCATGTCAAGTCACCTTCAAGGTCACCACCAAAGATGCTCTACTGGCTAATGCACAGTGGATGTCCCACAAGGCCTGGGACTCTGGCCTCTTGGTGGGTGGGGCCTTGACTCAACCAACCAGCAGACAGAAGCAAGTGGTGGCAGATGTCCTGGCCTCACTTGGCTGGAATGCTGGGAAGAAGGCTCCAACCAAGTCCCACAGTCCCACTGCCTGGTGGATGACTGGGACTGGGACAGACACTGGGACATATGACTTGGGTGGGACAGTTATGAACTTCAACTCCATACTGTCCCATCTCAAGAAGTCCTACAGTGGTCCCAGTGGACTCAAGACTCTCATCAAGATACTCAGAGACAAGAGCAGTCTTGGCTATGTCCCATGCCAGAGGGACAGGTCCCACAGGTATCATGCCAGTGGGACAAAGCCAGTCAGGTTCAGATGTGCAAACAAGGTCTGTGGTCATTCTATGCAGGAGGCTGCTGCTTGGCAGTGGTTTGCAAAGTTGGTGGATGAGGGACATGTCCCATTGGAGGCTGTGGGACTCAACCCACTGGGAGGTGCAAGGGACAATGGGACAAGGGACAGTGGGACAGGAGGGAATGGGACAAGGGTGAATGGGACTTTGGAGATTGGGGCACAGACAGCTGTAGCTGTGAAGACAGTGAGTTGAACTTTGACTTGAGCTCCACTGACAACAGGCTCCTACCACCACTGGGACACCACCCTCACTCATGTCCCATCCAGGACTGGGACTGGTATGTCCCACTGAGACAGAGCCCTCACTGACTGCAGGCACCTCTCAACACAATCACCAGTCTCTCCAGAACACAAGTCAAAAGAGTCCCATTTGTCCCATCACTCTACCACACCACTGGGACAAAGGCAGATGGCAGCTGCATGTTCAGAGCTTTTGCACAAGGTATGAGGATGAGGCAGTCCCACCAGGAAGTGAGGCAGACAGCTGTGTCCCACATCAGAGCCAACTGGGACAGGTATGTCCCATTCATCCTTGGGGGGCAGGATGAGTGGGACCTCTACCTGCACAACATGGCACTGTCTCACACCTGGGGGGATCATCTCACTCTTCAGGCCTTGTGTGAAGCCTATCATGCTCATGTCATGGTCTTGAAGGTGTCCAGGTCAGGGGACACTGGGACATGGATGGAGCTAGGGGACAGGGACATGCCTGGGACAGCCTTCTGGCTGTGGCTCAAAGACAACCACTATGAGAACTTAGTCACCAACACACAGATTATAGGATAGATAGTCAAGTCCCAGTCAATGGGACAATGTCCCACAGCAATGAAAAAAATTCTCTAAGTTGTTTGAGTGTGTCAATGTCCCGCTCCCACTGGGACATTTGCTGGGGGGAATGGGACATGATTGATGCAGACTAAATGAACTATTTTGGGAATTGCTCCGCAAATACTGCACCCCCACAGGATCCGAAAGAAGATCTGAACTCGGCTCAATCAGAGCTATTGAATGGTATAGCTCATGCCTCTCTGGGTGCAGTAGGTCAAAATCCCCCGCCCCCCGAAACCCCATATAACCCCCTAACCCCCTAACCGCTCTCCAGCCACGCCTGCGACCCCGACACCACGCAGTTTACGTCGAACAGTCGCAGATTTGCCGGGAGGCAGGCGCTGGAGAAAGACGTGTAGTCTGATCAGTCCTGACCGTAGTCGCTGTGATCCATCAGAATCAGAACGAGTCGACGTCGCCGCCTGATCAGTCAACAATATGAGCTTGTCAGAAAAAGCATCGGTCAAGAGGGAGAGCGTGAGCAGTGATGAGTGAGCGAGCAATCGAGAACGCTGACGAGTAGCCCGAGACGCCTCACCGGCTCGAGGTCGAGGTCGACCCCGGCTTCGATGGTGAGGTCCTAGGAGAGGAGGGCGAGCTGGCCGACTTGGAGAGTGACCACTCTCTCCTCCGAGGCAGAGATTCCTCAAGGCCAAGGCCACACGGCCAGTTCCAGTGAGCGAGAGCATCGGCATTCCTGCTGTGAACCGTGGCTGACGAGCGCAGGACGCGGCTCTACTCCGTGAATTTCACGGGTGACATACGCCAGCCGTTTTCAAGGCGCTGATGGTGGATGCCGGCAAGGCATACATGCCGGCAACGCCTGCAGGGGATCATGACGCTCATTCCTGCTTGGACTTGGGATTTCCAGCCGCGGAACAGGTTGTTGTACAGACGACTGGATCCCCAGCGCGGTTCTCAGTCAAACAGCGTTCTCATGTCATCGACCAGTTCTGGGCCGGCTTGAAAGGCCGAATGAAGGGTGCCGACTTGAGCGTCTGCCAGTCAGTTGCACTCAGAGAAAGCACTGAGGTGCTGACGAAGTCCCGAATGATCAGCCGGTCAGGGGTGTGATGAGACCCGACCGGGTTGACAGTCTGCCATCACTCCCCGAGCGATGTTCGGCGTCCAACAGCACCAACAACAGCAACATCCTCAGCAGCCTTCGCAGCAGCAGCAAATACAAGAAGCGCACGAGATCTAAGGCGTAAATGGGAACTGCTCATCCGTCCAGATAACCTTCGACTTTCAAGGTGAAGGGAGAGGCTCACGCGCGCAGAGGGATGCTCGGCTCGGCCTGTCACCTTGATCAGACAGGATCGACGCGAGCGTGGTGAGCTGATGGAGGTCGATGGAGCCAACTTGAAGGGTAAGCGCGACACCAACGTGTGAAGAGGGCACCCAACGCAATAAAAAGTGAACAATGCGAAAGGTCAGCTCCAGCTCACCTCCGCAGAGGTCTAGCGGGAGAATGCGGAAGGCTTACTCCATGATGATCTCCAGGTTGAGCGACAGTTGGCGCAGGGCCGAATCGACAACATGTGCTTTCTGTTAGCGAGCTGCATGACTGGCGGCGCATAGGGGCTTACATCATCCGCGTCGGCGAAGCCTGACGTGATGCATCCGGAAAACGCCGGATCCTGCTCCGCCTTAGCAAATGTGCGGCACTGTGTTTCAGCTCGGATCAAATATGCTTGGCACTCTTCACGCATATTCATAACATACCGGTCGAGGTGCAGTTCACGCACACAGCCAACGAGAATGTCAACGTGATGGCGAGTGCTTACAGACCTTGTGGAATGCGTTCTGCCAGCCGACCTCGGAAACTACAAGGTTTTACTGCCGACGCTAGTCGATGGGGATAGGCTGAGCATCAAGCTGAATATTCCGAATGAAGATGGAATAGCAACCCCCGCACACCGAGGCGGCGAGGAGCATCGAGCATACTGGGCATAAAAACTGACATGGACGTTCAACGGGCGGTGATCGCGGCCAGCAGAAGGTGTGCTAGGCCCTAGTCATCAATAGGCATGCAAGGACGATTGCCCAAAGCAGCGTCCTTTCCCAACGGACGCTGCCCTGACCTCGATGGTGGACTCGGCCACGTCGACGGATGTTAGAATGCAGTCATCTTCTCTCATTAACAAAGCACTAGAAATCGCAGCATGACCACCCTAAAGTGAGCCACGAGTCATGAGAACGTGCGGAGTCTTACACGGCAGGGGCCAGATGATCACATTGCTCGCAGAAACGGAGGCGGCACTGGCAGCAGAGCACCGCCAATATGGACCCGTCGTCGGGGTGTCAGTCCTCACAGGACTGACGGGACAAGTGCATCCGTACAGGATTGAGCGAGTATCCCGAACGGTGACGCAGTGAGCCTAAGTTTAACAGAGAGCGACATGCGCCCCTGGCAAGACTTAAGTCCTCAGAATCACCTTGGGTCAAGATCTTGTGATGTCCTTCGACAAGAAGGACAGGCTAACGCCCCCAAGGAGCCCAGAATTTTTGCGCGGTTGTGTACTACATCCGTTTTGGTCAGTGCTACGAGCGTAATAGGGAGGAGGGCGTGCTGATACAGCTTTTCTCAGCATGTTCATGGTCGTCCTACCCCATCTCTCAAACTCGGGCTGGGTAGAACGGTCAATCGTAGAGGCGGTACAGGAGGCGATGCGTCACAGGGCGTTTGTAAGAGTGACCGCTCGATGAGTGTATGCAGCCTGGTAACGATGTCCATGGTACCGCATGAGGCTCGCGGGTGACCTGGCGCCTGGATGATCGAGGTGCACAGTACACGTCGCCCAAAAAAGCCATGAGTGGACTTCCGTTTGGATTTGCTTCATCTCTATCACATGCCCAGAGGCTCATAGTCCCGTCCTGAGCAGAGCCGACAGTCTGCAGACGTGCGTCTCTCCAACCCTCTCACAATCCTGTCAGACTTCCGCAGCAGCAGTCCCGCGCTCTCGGGGAATTTTGGCACCTCTCGTCAGCCGGCATCTCCGAGCTCCCAACGCGACGACTCGACATTTGTCTCACGACGGTACGCGACGCACCTCATCAACTCACCTTGATGAACGCCCGCTGACATCATTTCTTCCACCTCTCAGCTCTCAGAGATACTCTCGTATGCTCGCATGACCCCAACCTCCGACACGACTGCTCATCGCATCCTCCCCTCCATCTCCTCGCGACATCGACCTCCCCTTCAGCAGCTTCACTTCATACCTGACAACGCTCTCGAGTTCTGCGCCGCCCATACTACACCTTGCTCGCTCCTGGCCTTCGATGGCTGTCATCTGCTGCCGGGTGCCTCTCGTCAGCCAGCGTTCTCGGCGCCGTCGACGATCCCAAGCCTCGAGTCTGCATCGCATCCAGTCTCGATGAGTCAAACGCCTACGCCCACCGGTCCATGCTGTCGCACGCCTCATCCACGTCCTCCTTCAACTCTCTCTCGTCCTTCTCAGCAACGGGCCTCGCCTCGTCTTGCTCATCCGTTGACTGCGATACTCCCGAGCAGTTCACGCTTCCTCTCAGCCAGCCTGCGTCCCACTCGCACTCCCGAACCTCGTCGATCTCCTCGCTGCTGGAGTATCTCCTCCAACGCGACGCCCATAGACATCGCCCAAGAGCAAGAGAACACCTCTGCGCCCGCCCTCACCATGGCCTACTGTCGGTCGGCACTGACGTCCGACAACAACGCTGGGCTCCCGTCTTTCTTTCGAAGCGTTCCATTCATCGGGGACTGGTAAGTCATCCTCTTATATCCTTTTGTGAGCTGATCCTCAGTCACCACCTGCAATGCTCACCTACAGCCCGCCTTCCAAACCAGCGTGTTTGACGCCTACGCCCACAACCATCTGTCCATGCTGTCGCACGGCTCCTCCACGTCCTCCCTCAACTCTCTCTCGTCCTTTCCAGCGACCGGCCCCTCCTTGTCTTGCTCATCCATTGACTCCGATCCTCCTGAGCAGTCCACCTTGCCTGTCAGCCAGCCCGCGTCACACTCCGAGTCTCGAACCTTGTCAATTTCCTCTCTCCAGGAATTCGACTCCAAGTACCCACTCACTTCCTCCCATTTCGCCCGCCTGCCCACTTTCAACGCTCAAGGGTATGACGCCTCTGCCGGCTCTTTCACCGGCGCCCAGCCAAGTTACCGGCGGTATATACCAACATGATCCTGCGAAGAATGAGTGAGGTGTATGCATCAGCATCGCAGCATTAATCTGAAAGTGCTCGTTTCATTGCAGTGTTTGTCGGGCTGGGAGACAAGGCTAGGCGAAAATGCCCAGCAACGCGCCCCGTCCGGCGGTGAAGGGGGACCTTCAGCTCTCCGCCTACTCATCTGCCCAACAAAACGGGGACTCATCGGCCGGCTGTTGGTGCTACGTTCAAACAATTTCAACTACTGCATGTTACAGCTGTACAACAGGCAATCACACGGTCAGGCTAAATTTGGCCCGCTGCTCACGGATGATGAAATCTACCGCCGCGGTTTTGGCGTCTTCGGTGATAAGTCGGGCATGCCGAAGGAACGGTAGGACGACAATTATCATCCTGACATCAGTGACAAGCATGTACCCGAAAGATTCACTGACTCGGTGGCAGACTCTCGTATCATCTGCAGGCCGCCGGACAGTTCGAAGAAGCTCGTGATTGGTCTCTGTACATCGGTGGTGACACGAACTGTTCTCACACCTAAGCGGATACTTCAAATTAGCTGGGTGATCACGGTCGGCAGCACAATGTGCGTACAAGAGAATGCCGCCAACGTAGGTGATGTGTCGGACTTTGCCAGACTTGCGCCGAGTCTGGTGGGCGCTATGCCGAGCAGGTGATGCTGGTGATGACGGGGCAGATTGCGGCGAGGGGGCGGGAGCGGAGGGGCACTGCATTGACGTACGAGAATTGCGGACGAGAAGCGACATTTTGAGGCTGAGAACTTAAGAGGTGGGGGGATGAGCGGTTAGTCAGTAATATATGCATAGAGCAGGATCGCGTGAGACACGCTCCGGCGTCGGCGTTATGGACAAAAAACAACTCCATCATCAAACCGGTCGCCCAGGTGACCAGATGCAACTTTTCCACCGTTGCCCAGCCAAATTGGCTGGTGAGCGGGGGTGCCAGAGACCCCCGTCAGTTGTCCGACCGGGGTGCCACAATTCGGCGTTAAGTGCCAAAGGGAGTCAGGCGGAGCGCCCCGGGGCGACAGTCCGGCGCCCTCCGGCATGACGTCAAGAGCACAACAGCCGAACAAAGCCGATCACCCAGGTGAACGGCGATCGCCACTCCCCGCAGCTGCACACACAACCACCTTTCCGAGTGTCGACAAAACCCGAACGTCAACGCTACAGGCGAGAATGAACGCAGAGGCAAGGACCAATTCCTCTTTCCATCCTCCAGATCGTCGCGACACCTCTGCTTCAGCATCACCACATACTTGAAAACGCTCGCGTCTTGCCCCCAGCCATGTCCCGCGCCACGCGTACTAAACCTTGCTCGCTCCTCGCCTCCGTGCCTGCTGCCGCCTCCCTCCTCTCGTCAGCCCACCCCGGTAGCTCTTGCTCGTCTCCCGGCGCCGCCGACGATCCCACGCTCGGAACGCGACGACTTGACTGTCGTCTCATACGGTATGTCCAGCACCACATCACCATCGCTCATATCACCTTGATGACACCCCGCTGACAACGTTTCTTACCCCTCGCAGAGATACACCCTACATCTCTGCACCCACCAAGAGGATCCAGGAGACCTTCACCCACTTCCCTCCATCTGGTCGCCTTTGCAGCCTCGTCACCTGTAGCCTGTCACCGTGATGGCTGACTCGTTCGACCAACTGGGCTTCTCGTTCGCCGACCCCACCGCGACGTCTCGCACGAGCCCTCTTCGCGAGCACCTGCCTGCGATCGATGGTGGTCTACCCACAGAGGACGACCTCGCAGCATCGTGGGCGTCCTCACTGACGTCCGACAACAACGCCGGTCTGCCGTCTTTCTCTCCTCGCGATTTTGAGGCATTTCATGCAACGGGGACTGGTGAGCTCGTTTGTACCCAATCTGTCGGCGATCTGACCTCTCAGGATCCCCCGATAATGCCCAACTCCAACCCGCATTCCAGACTGGCGTGTTCGACGCCAACGCCCATGTTTACCCGTCCATGCTGTCGCACGTTTCGTCAACATCCTCGCTAAACTCTCTCTCTTCCTTCTCAGCGACTGGTCCCGCCTCGTTTGGATTGCTTGTCCAATCCTATCCTCCTGAGCAGTTCACTCTCCTTCTCAGCCAGCCCGCATCTCGCTCCCACTCGCGAACCTCTTCCACTTCCTCTTTCCAAGAATTTGATACGAAGTACCCTCTCCCCGCATCTACCTTCAATGCCATGCCCACTTACAGCGCCCCAGGGTATGATTTTTCCGCCACCAGCCAAGCTACCAGCATTTCGGCCAGAACACCACGCCTTTCCGTCATGTCACGCAGCAGTTCGAGGTCCACACGCAAGGTCTGGGCCGTGCCATAAACAGGACACGCAGCGCCAGTAGGGTCATGCCCTACCGGCGTGGGCGATCCGTCTCGGTGTCCCTCCAGTCAGCTTTCTCTTCTCGCTGCCTTGACTCGAAGCTGAAGTTTCAGATCCGAAGACGAAGACCTCGCCGATCAGGTGTCGGCCTCAACATCGTATAGCACTCAGCCGACCCCGTGGTCCACCTCGCAGGCGCTTACCATGGGCTTCAACCGCATGTCCCTGCACCACTGCCGCATCTCTTCCATTGCCTCCACTTCATCCCGTCTTCAGGCCAGCCCCGCCCCACGGCCAATGCTGTCCCGTGCGCGACGCAGCTCGACCATGAGCCTAAAGAAGCACGACTCGTTCATGCTCGCCTCGGGATCGGTCAAACTGCATGGCACCGCTGCCCAGCGTCAGGAGACCGTCCGCAAGGAGCTCACAGCTCAAGCGGAACAGGTCAACTCGATTCAGACTACGAATCAGCAGTACAAGGCGCGGGCCGCTTGGGTGAGGAGATGGTCCGTGCTGTGTCCTTTTACAGTGACCGCTTGCTGATAAGCAGGCTCCAGATGAGTTACACTTTAGCCAATGGGTACAGCGTCCCACGGCAAGGGTTATATCACTCGTACACGCTCACAACCGGAACAATGCCGCGACGATGGGCTCGGCTTTCCCTGGTATCAAGACTCGTCGATTCAGTGCCTGTGGATGTAGGTGCGTGAAGCTACTGCCGATGCAATATACCATGCTGATATGCAGCAAGAACCACCGCACTGCCATATGATCGGCGATCAAAATCGAAGCCGAGCGTCTCAACTCATGGATTTGGACATGCGGTCCGATGCTAAGTTGGCCTGTGCGGGAAGCGAAGAAGAAAACGGTCATCCGCAGAGAGTGTTCTTTGAATCGGGGCTCGTGTACCTGTCGCTCGCCGGGTCGGTATGCATCGGATTCTTGAGCCGCTTCACGTCAAGCGATAACCGAGAGTTGATTCATTCCGGTGGAAAGCAGGGCTTGTCCAAGACACCGCCGTGAACCGGCCGACCAGGTTGAGCGACCTGGAAGTCAACAAAGGACCGTCTCGTACGTGAGGGTCTCCGTGGCATGGATTGGCGGGGGGCGTCGCTGATGGAAGATCGTTTGTTACCGCGCCCCGTGAACGGGTAAGGAGAGACCTCCTACTCCCAACAATCATCCCAGACCGTATCACGATCTGCACTTGTTCGACGCGATGATGCGCCATGACATCGCATGCGGGGTCATTGTGCCCGACTGACCGACGAGTCTCTGCGACGACGAAGTCGATAAAGGACCCTCCTGTTCCTGACGGTTCCTGCGAAACCGCGTTCCGCCCCGTGTTCGGGATGGGAGAGGCCTCTCCCACCAAAATCGTCCATTAACGCGCCCCGTGTTCGGGATGAGAGAGGTCTCTCCCACCGAAATTGTCCATTATCGCGCCCCGTATACGTGTGAGGAGAGACCTCCCACCGCCAAAGACTGTCCGTCGCCCGCGGGGACGTCTGACCAGACTGACCAACCAGTCTCTGCAACGACTAAGTCGATAAAGGACCCTCCTGTTCCTGACGGTTCCTGCAAAACCGCGTTCCGCCCCGTGTTCGGGATGGGAGAGGCCTCTCCCACCAAAATCGTCCATTAACGCGCCCCGTGTTCGGGATGAGAGAGGTCTCTCCCCGCCAAAAACTGTCCATTACCGTACCGCAATCGTCCATTACAGCGACGCTATGCTTCCCCACGACGTCGCCCACGGGGATGTCCCGCCCGACTGACCAACCAGTCTCTGCAACGACTAAGTCGATAAAGGACCGTCTCGTTCCTGACGGTTCCTGCGAAACCGCGTTCCGCCCCGTGTTCGGGATGGGAGAGGCCTCTCCCACCCAAATCGTCCATTAACGCGCCCCGTGTTCGGGATGGGAGAGGCCTCTTCCACCCAAATCGTCCATTAACGCGCCCCGTTTTCGGGTGAGGAGAGACCTCCCACCACCCAAAAATGTCCAATACCACAACGTAACTCGCGGATAGGCTGAGCAACCGCGCCGACCCCTGGTGGAAATGGCCGATACCGCGGGATACATAGCACCCCCCCTGCTATTTTTGCTATATAGTAAGGGCCGCCTGAAGCTGCCCGATCTGCGCGAGCAACTGCTGCACAGACGGCTGATCACCCAATGGTTGGGCCATGTTGGTCGCGGCGGCTCTCAGTCGAGTGTCCACCGGTAGTCGTAGGTTTGTGGGTAGAGCAATGTGCTGATGCTCAGGATCTGTCGACGTGGTTCGTCGAGTCGATGGTGCCATGAACTAGTCGTGTGAGAGGTAGTTGCACCGTGGTATACTGTCACGGGGCCAGGCCGGTCGTCGACTGATAGGCCCTCTCACACGTGCTGTCTGTCGATCTGTCTCTGCCCTCCACGAGAAGGTGTGTCCTACAGCCTCTCGTGCGTTGACAACACGGCTGCGCCGTTACTTTCTATCCATGGGACTCAATACCACGGTGCTAAGGACGATCTACGGGTGAGGACTTGTATATATATCACCCGTGCCCTCCTCTGCACCGCCTTGGGCTTTCTCCTTGAAACAACATCGACGAGGCTCGAGCTCTAGAGTCGTCGAGGCTACTCGAGCGTCGTCGAGGCTACTCGAGGATCGACGATAGGCGCACGTGTCTGACAGGCGTGCTGGGCTGGAACGAGGCTCGTAGGCGTGCTTTGGTGATCATGGAGGCGTGGCCGACGTGACAGATGCCTTTCACCACTCGGCACAGTACGGCTCAGGTGCTGCCGCCCATGCCGGGATGTAGGACCTCTTTCATGATGGCTGTTATGCCCGCATGGAAGCTAGAGCTAAGATGGCTTCCCATGCGTTCCTCAGGGCTATGAAGCGGACCTCAGCCTCTTCTCAGGATGCAATGACCTCACCTTGACAGCGCGAGGGAGAGTCTCATACTGTCCAGATGGGGTGAGATGCACAAGAGGAAAAGTCAAGAGGGATATGGATCGGGGTAGAGGGAGAGGGATGGAGGACCAGGAAGTTTGTCAACAGTAACTTGCCGCAATGGGCTGCCCGCAACAACGACCTCTAGGATCGAAGGTGGGTGCCCAGCGGACTCTTTGAGCTTCTTTTGGTATTTCTCGATTACGTGTTCACTTTTCTGCAATCGCTTGGATGTCGCAGCGGGCGTGCTGCGATCCCAGATTGGCGCCGGTCTGGGTGTTCAAGGGGCTGACGCGGAAGGGGATGTGGAGATGGCCCCGTCTGCGCGTCCATCTCGGCGGGGTAGCGAGCTGGACCGGCGGGGCAGTGTGAGCACCGTAGGGGACTTCGGCGAGAGGAGAGGGTCCATCATCCCCGGCTCGAGCAGGAACGTCTCAAGCGACCGCCGGCCTCATCAGTGCAGCACAGTGCTTGTAGGAAGCAGTGTCGGCAGTTGATCGATAATGCTGAGCGACCGAAGCAAACAATTTCGCCTGCATCTGTAACACGTATAGCCATTTTCTCCACCGATGACCGCAACAGCCCGTTTCTGCCCATTGCCGTCAAACAAGGCGATTCATGACCTCCCACTCCGCCAAGCCCCAGCGCAAGGGTCAAAGACCCGAGACTCGCTCCCTCCCTTCGTGATCGCACGTCCAGTCGCTTAAAGAGAGCCAGCTCTCCTGCGCCTCTCGGGTGCGCTTGACTGGCGACATTGGACGAGACGTCCGTTCCCCTGCGTGGCAACATGCATGCCGTCTGAAAGCTACGAAGAGCGGAGAAGCGAAGAGACAGAGCATATCACACCGGTCCTGTAAGTGAAATCGACAGACTGCGTGCAACAACAGACGCTGTCAGCACCCTTGCGAGGAGAGCGGAAAGGGTTTCGGAAGAGGAAGCGACCTAAAAGCTGCTTTTGGCGAAATTAGCACCACCAGAGGAAGCAGTGACACTTCGAGACGAAGCGAAGATTCTGATGAATCTACCACCGTGACCTACGTTGACAATGCATGTTGTCCTCCAGCGTCAGGACCGCGTTCCGGACCACCCGTGAGTGCACAGCAGACATGGCAGATGGTAGAAGGACCTGCGCCGCCGGTCAAGACCCCGGTTACATCGCGCACGACCGATCAGTCATCCTCGTGTGCAGATCAGTCGGATCGGCCCACTAGGTGAGTCTCGTCCCGAAGGAGTTGTACGGCGCGCAGCGCCGCCGCCTCTCAACGAGCCTAAGCTAGCCACGTCGACGCCCTGTTGCCTTTCTCATCACTCTCTACAGTGCTGAGCTGAGCACGCAACAGGGCTGCCGGTCGACCTCGCTAACCCGAGCGTCGATCTCCGTCGCCTCTAGGGCCCCCTCGAATTGACCACGGAGAGAACAGGGAACGATTGGGCTGCGCGATCATGCCATTCAGCCCAACAGCCGGCGTTGTCAGCATCAGGGGCTATCTTGAACATTGTGCCAGCAAACCATGTCTCTTGCAATCTGTGCCAATCACACTACCGCGGGTGCCGCTGCAGTCCCCGGGTTGAGGTGATGGAACGATGACCGGCTGACTTCCCTTGGCAGGTGAAACGCCCCGGACGCGCCTGATGACCATCGCCTGCCTTGTTGATCAGATCTCGCCGAGCGCCGCGTGAGACGCATGATGCGACGAGAAATGCACTGCCTTGTCCCGTTGTGTCCTTGCTAGTCACAAATTGTCAGCGTGTGAGTGCGAGAACCAGCCGCGCGTTGGCCTGTCATGCGCAGCTGAGACCGGGGCGGGCACGGCTAGAGAAGACTTCCAAGATCGACCGATGCGCTTATCACGCGGTGTCGAGCATGCGGGAAACATAGGTCAGACAGATCGCGCGGAGCAACAGCAGCGGTTTGAGACCCGCGGGACACCGCTACGCAGCAATCGAATGTCAGCGCTCAGGGAACCATGCGACGTTTCTGAAAGCGCAGCCAATGGTCCATCTCATTCTCCTTAGCAGGTAGCTGCGTCGACATGAAATGACGGTCGGTATCCTGCCTGCGCCTACGCAGTAGAATATCAACCTGCACCTACCCCGATGGTGTGGCAGGTACTCTACAGGACCCGTTTCATAACCACTCCGGCACAGTCTCGAACATGTCGCTGTCGTGGTCCTGAGCGGTCTGCGGTGAATGCTTACTTGTCGCGTCGCCACTCGTGTGACCCATGGATCCTGGGCGTCTGGCCCGGCCGGGTAACGGGGACTCGGGCAGGGTGTAGACGCTGCGTACCGGTGGCCGGACCAGCCCTTGTATGTGCGCCTTGGCATGGGCGTCCGCCGCGATGCCGTCCATATCTTGGGGCGACACGAAATGAAGTGTCACACCGAGCATGCCAAGCGTCCGACGCAAGGCTTCATGTTCTGGAGAGGGCTCCTGCCATGCCTCTTCTTCTTCGCTGTCACTCTCGTCGCTCCAGGTGTCGCCAGAAGTGTCTCCTTCGGAAGGGCGCGATGAGATGTCACAGTCCATCTCGAGCTCGATGGCCGCCACTTGGGAGCCGCTACCAGCCTCGCCGATATTGTGTGCGTATGACGACGGTGAAAATAGCGGTGCGCGTCCGGTAGGACGTCTTGAAGGAGCGGAGGTTCGATTATGATGTCGGAGCGCGGCGGTGGTCACTGAACCTTCAGCGCAAGTTCGGCATGGAGCGCGGAAGAGCAGAATTTTCCCGACTCTGAAGCGCTCGGCCGGGCGGCGCGGATACGGGTACGAAGTGAAAGACAGCCCAATGAAGGAGGATAGGAGAGAAGTAGCATGGTCTGGGCACTCACGCTGTTTGTAAACTCCTGAATCCCCTTGGTCCATCACACCTCCGCCGTTGGCAGCAGCTTTCAGCTGAACGGCTTTGTCGTCCACACCGTGACCATCACCCGGTCCACCTGTGCGCCCCGCCAAAGGCTCCGGTTGACCATCGCCTTCCGCCGCATCATCTGGTCCACTCGTGCGGTCCGCCCCTCCATCGCCCTGTCCAGGTTCACGACGTTCGCCCTGATCGTCTGGCGAGTCCCGAGGTCTGTCGGGGTTGCCGTCTCCGTCTCCCTCTCCCGGTCCCGATCCACCAGCTCCTCGACCATCACCTCCAGATGGTGGCTGACCATCCTCTTCGGTGTCCGAGTCCCCATGCTTTCGCTCTCGTGCGGCATCGCGTTTGCCTTTTGGCTTGATTTTGGCCGATGTCGGAGCCTGCGCAGGTGGCGGGATCGACTTGAGCGTCCTGGCTCCACGTGCAATCAGCTCGTACGAGCGTACGAGATCAGGTCGGACTTGTTCGGACAGTGCCGGACGGGTGGACGGATCAGTCCGTGAATCTCCAAGGTCCAACTCGAAGGTGGGCGGCAGCGCAGATCCAGTGGCGACATTATCGCTGTGTTGTCCAGAATCCGAAGTCTGCGTAACCGGGAGGTCTGCCGAGGAGAAAGGTTCGCCGAATCGGACCGATCGGTTCTTGACGAATAGCTCTTCCCGTCCTGGTGCCTGCTGCGAATCGAGACATTTGACATTGTCCCTCCCAAGCTCGACAAAATCGACAAGGCGCTGGATGACGTGCCAATCGGGCACGGTGTACGTGCGGTTCTCGGTATGGTCAAATTGCCCTGGCGGCGGCGTGGCTCCGTCGTCCGGAGGGGTGGTCGTTTGAGTACAGATGTCGTTCGGGACCCATTGCTTGTTGGCGAACGTAGACGAGTCGACTTGCTCCATCGACATCACCTTGCCCCACCATTCTTTCTGGGCAGTCTCGATAGCGACTCGCCGGTCGCACTCCGAATCCGGCTCGATGACGAATACGCGAGCGAATCCACCTCTGTTGACTAGCAGGCCCAATCTCGTCCCACACGCCTCGTAGACTTGCACAAGATAGCCGAGAAGCTGACAGAGCATGGTAAAGTACTGCGCGACTTTGTACTCGGCGACGATGCCAGGTATGGCAAACCAACGGTCGAGCCGCTCTGCAGCCACTCGGGTGGCAAGCTTGCGCTTTCGGATGTTTGACGAATGTGACGAGCCTGAGACGCTGCTTTGGGCGGTGCCCGCCTCCGAGGCGAGATCATCGGGTATGAAGCCGTGATCGTCAAGTGTGTGTGCGAGTAGACGCTCCTCCTGATCGAGCTTGCTGCCCTGCGTCGTACTTGTCGACTTGGTGTCTCGGAGTCTCTTCAGCCTCTTTCGCAGACTTTTCCGGGACTCGTCATATGCGACTTTGTCAGCTGATGTCACGATGAGCATCATGTCAGGAACGGTAAGGCGTTTGGCGTTTGTCTTTAGCGAGGCGATCCCGTCGTCGATACCAATGGAGGATGATGTCGACTGTGACGGCGGCGATGGAGCTACGACGATGTTGTGAGAGGTGATGGTCGTTGCGGTCGTGTCGGGGGGATCTTTACTTGTCAGCAAGGATCGACAGGCTTCCAATGTCCGCGCAAAGGGTCGATCCATGCGAGGCAAAGCTGTGAAGGCTCGTGTTGAGATCTGGTCAAGACGACTCACTCGTTTCAAAGGCTGCTGCGCATCCTTGTTGCGTATGGGCATCGGCAAATGTCTTCCAGAACAGCGTCTGACAGACCCTCTTGTCCGACGTACCGAAGTGCCGCATGTCCATCCCAGACACAACCTGGAACTGGGGCGCTACCGCCAGTCCCTCTGTGGAGTCAGGATTGAGCCAGCGGTTCCGCCGCCCGCCTAGCACGCATTTGCAGATCGAAAGTAGTTCGTGATGGAAACCACTCTCGCTCGACCGGGTTCGCCACCAGTCCATGATGTCGTCATTGAACTTGCTGCGATTCTCTGCGATCGTCTCGCGCGGCGCGGCATCTGACGGGCTGAACACGACAATATGCCTATCTGGTTGATGCAGAAATGACCTGAAAGGTACTCGTATCTCAGGCTGTGGCGGCGGTGGAGTGAGCAACGAGACCCGTTGGAGACGTTCGGCTGGACGATCCGAGCCGGGTGTACGAAGAGGTGCCGACTCGTCTGTCGTGACGGTGGAGCGAGACAGTGTCGAATCTTTTGAGCCCTTGCCGGTGACGACGCGGTTCTCAGGCGGTGGAGGTGGTAGCATTGTAGGTTCGTTGGCCAACTTGGGGATTATCGATATGTATATATGCACGAGACGCAACACCAAGCAGTAACTGCACCCAGCCCCTTTATGGACACCCCCCCCCTTATGGACGTTACGTCAGCGTTGGCGGCCATACAGAGACGATGTCGACTCGTCGTCCTGCAGACGACAGAGTCGGAGACGGCGTGATGCCACATCACATGTCCAAGTATGCCGAAACTCCGCGCTCGCAACTCGGCATCATGACGCCTTGCATGCGCATGGGATATGAGGGACTGCATGCATACAGGGGGAGCTAGAGGACATCATGCAGGAGCAGGGCTGTCAGGTGTCACGGCGAACGCCTTCTCTGTCCAGGGCCTGGCGGGCGCGTACTCCAAACGGTCGGCGTGGGGTTCGTGAGGGAACCGCTGAGCTCAAGGAGGTGAACGGGTTGTGTCATGAACCGAACAAATACACGTGACGGAATCATACTGGACCAACCATTGCCTATTTGATCGCCCCCTTTTAAAAGGACAATAATGACTGACACCTGTCAATATACTGACGGACACCCGTCTACGCCCCTAGTTGATAGGTGTGCCCTATGTCGGACACAACGGAGGACACTTGTCCACCGTGGCTTAGAGACATTGATTAGTAGGAGATGAACAGAGACTGGACAGTGAAAAGACAAGTGTCTGACAGAGTTACCACAGATATTGGACGACCCCCTTTGTCTATAGAAACCCCCTTCTTCTCGCAGTTCATTTGATTCTTCCCAAGGATCAAAAATATCCATAGCTTGATATTGTACCCTCCCTCCTCCCTTTTCCCCACACAGCTTACAGCTGGTGGGATCTTATATAGTCCTTGCACTACTCTTGACATACCCTATCAAGCTCTCGTCACTTCACCACAGACCTGCCCATCTTGGATAGCTTGCTCTCGATCCTTCCAAGCTATCACTTGCCGTCCAACTGATCAACACCCACGACTCATCTCTTCTGGTAAGTCCCTCTTGTTAAACCGTCTTATTCGCCCCTGTCTCCATTTGTATAGTCTAGGTCTGGTGGGGACAGGCCCGTGACAGGTTGAGCGAGGAGTGCAGCGAGGGACTTGCTGAACTCGGCAAGCAGGAAGGTGAACTCGACGAGCGAGAGCGAGTTGAGGGAGGTAGATGGGGAACTTGGCGGGGGACTCGGTGTCACTGGCAAGCCAAGCGACGGGACGGAGCAGGCAGTCTACTGTCAGGACACCGACACGGCATCCTGACCACGAGATTACCACGAGGCAACTTCCGACGGAAACATCCAAAGGATCCTACGAACCGACAAACATGAGTACGGTAGAATCGTCACTATTAGACACGAACAACTACGACTTGCTCTTGAAGGCGCTGGAACAACCTGGAGAACGATAGAAGGATACACCTCAGTCTTCCATCGGCCGAGTTGAGATAGGAACGCACGCAAGGACAAGAGTCAGGTCCACGATAACGGAGGATAGAGTTATCTCACAGTCAGGGCCACGGGACGGAGACCAAGGACAATAAGGACGACGACGGGCACGCAAAGAGATTAGATGCAAGCCAGCGCGGAGAGAAGACGATAGAAGAGAAGAGAGACGGCGAGAGAATACTGGAGAGTATTGGGAACGAGTAGAAACGACTAGGAGAACGATGTAACGATCCACGAAGGACGATGCTAGAAGGATCAGAGAGAGAGCAGGCGAGAGTAAGCAGATACTTAAGAAGGAAGATCGCTGTCACGACCCCCGCCTTCTCTGTCCAGGGCCCGGCGGGCACGTACTCCGAACGGTCGGCGTGGGGGTCGTTGACGTCGATAGGTACGAGCAAGTTGGGCGAGGAGCTCGGCGAGGGACTCGCTGAGCTCGAGGAGATGGATGAGGAGCTCGGCGAGGGACTCGCTGAGCTCAAGGAGGTGAACGGGTTGAGCGAAGAGTGCGGCGAGGGACTCGCTGAACTCGGCGAGCAGGAAGGTGAACTCGACGAGCGAGAGCGAGTTGAGGGAGGTAGACGGGGAACTCGGCGGGGGACTCGGTGTTGCTGGCAAGCCAAGCGACGGGACGGAGCAGGCGGTCTACGTGTCTGCAGAGAACAACAATTGGGAGAAGACTACGGAACGTATCGCGCGCCCAGTCTTCCTAAGTATCCGTCGTCCCTCGGTGAGCTCGGCGAGTGATGCGTTGAATCAACGCGTCCGAGCTCCGTCTCTCCACGTGGCTTCCATGTGCTCTCCCTACGTCCGTCGTGACACTCTGCCCAACCTTACGATCGAGCTCCTGCGAGATAGTCGTGGTGGTGGAAGTCGGCGGCGGAGTCGGCGAGGTCGACGAGGGACTCGGCGAGACGGTCAGCGAGGTCCTTTCAGGTACAATGTTGATGCGACGAGACGCGCTAGTTGCTGGGCAACCAAACACACGGCCGAGGACAAGTGGACAGAGGACTCAGCTTTTCCATTCTCTGTTATCTCATCACTCGGCCAGCAACAACATGGCCCCAACAACACCAGCGGCAACGCGCAAGGCGAGCGCGGCGAGATGACGAGCCCAGGCGGAGGGGCAGACCAGTGAGTGGGCGCGCGCAGCGCGCCGAGCGAGCGAACTGGTGGCTGACGCGAAGGGTGGGGCGGGCGATTTGTCGTGCCGTCGAGGGTAGCCCTGGTTGTGCAGGGCCAGGGAGCGGAGCAAGGAGAGGGAGAGAGACAAGAGGAGCAGCCGGGGCAACGTGAGTGGCCGTGAAGCGTGAGATGCAGTGTTGACGGGAACTATTTGACGGCACCCAGCGGACCTTTGGTCACGAGCGCGGCACTCGTCGAGAGAGCAGGGCAAACAAGGAGCTCGAAATCGAGGAGCTCGGCGAGGGAGAGGTTGTCGGGGAGGTGATGACGGGAGTGGTGGATGGCAAGGAGGAGGAGGAGGAGGAGGGCGACGGCGGCAGCTTGCCGCTGACGCAGCTCGAGCAGGAGGATGAGGAGATGGGTGGGGACGAGGAGGGGAGAGGGATGGAGGTGGACGAGGTCGACGCGGGGAGGCTTGAGCTTGAGCCTGCTCTGCCGGTGGACAAAGGAGAGGGCAAGCGGACGGGGCGGCGCCGGCGTAAGCCACAGCGGCACTACCAAGAAGAAACGAGACTGACGGGCAGGGCTTGAACAAACCAACAGCAAACTGGTGGGCTGGGGCCACCACCTACCTCAACCCCTTCAACAGAGCCGGTTCACAGGCCCCCATGTGCGACGTTGTCTATTAAGTCGTGCATGACTTACCCCTTGGCGAGCGACTACCCACGCCACCGCGCACACGAGGCAGTTGCCAACCGCGAGGTGAAGCAAGCGGCTTGCGCGGCGAGGTGAGCGCGGTCAGGGGGGTCAGCGAGATTGCCGACGTCGACATGCAGGCAGAGGAGGCGGCTGAGGCTGCGCTGCACGAGGCGGCCGAGCGACGGAAATAGGTAGTACGCTCACATGAGCTTGACTCAGCCTCGAGTAGCCTCGTCGAGGCACACACATCCTCGACGAGGTTGTGCCTCGACGAGGTTCATCCTCGACGAGGCAGGGGAAGCTGCCACAACGATAACTCCGCATATAACGCCGACACCCTCGACGACCTTGTAGAATGCCGCCGCCTGTTGCCCTCCTCATCACTCATAGCAAGTGCTGAGCGGGCAACAGGTAAGTCCGAATGCATCACTCATAGCAAGTGCTGAGCGGGCAACAGGTGACCGGAATCCCATTGCCTCAGAGCTACGATTCCGTCGCCGAGATGATGGAGGCCTCTATGGAGGCACTGCCGGCCGCGATGGGCTGGAAGGGGCAGGGGAGGGAGGAGGGGAACGGGGCGCAAAGGCCGACGGCGCCGCAGACGCCTGCGGCGGCGGCAACTCCGGCGATTCGGCGCCAAGCTGGACGGCATAAGAATCGGACCCCAGCGAAGTTTCTCGTCAGTGCTCAACCACATACCGAGGCAGACACTCATCAGCAGGACGACCACAAGGACGCAGTAGACGCCGAGCGGCCGTGTCGTTGGTGTAGGCAGGAGGGACGTCGGTGCCTCATCCCGCCGGGTACCATAGGCTGAAAGTGCTTCACCTGCACAACCGGTCGATGTACTCTGAAAGATGGGGAGCCGCCGTCCAGCTCGCCGACCGCCGACCGGACGCCACAGCGCGGCGAGCCCCCGGCGACACCTCAGACGTCTGGCCATTCAAGAGGCGCTCGAGAGGGCGGGGCAGGAGGTGGAGAGCAAGCGGGACAAGCTCAAAGCGATGCACAAGAGTCTCCAGGCCATGGTCGAGAGCTTGGAACGTTAGACCGGCCCCCCGGCGCGGCCCCGTCGGTCCTTGTCCTTCCTTGGATCAAACAGGGCAGGGCAGGGGGGCGAGCGAGCAGGGTTGACCGACACGACACACACACCTTGCTCCTCCTCCTCGTTCCCCTCGACGTCCATGCCTCGTCTCCTCGTCCTCGATGCTCCTCTACACCCTCACCACCGCCCACAGCCACATCCACATCCACATCCACATCCAGCCCCGCGCCATCATGTCCCGACCACATCTGGGCAATGTCACCCAGATCGACCTGCACGCGGGGACCCCTCCAGACACCCCTACCACCACCACCACCACCACCCACACCCTTCTCGCCACGGCGCGTCCGTCGTCTCCCACCACCTCGACTGCGCTTGTCACGTAGGTGATTACATAACACAAGGATCCTTCTGATTCATACTAAACCAAAAGGAAATCTGTGGCCAAGCTCGGGTTAATCACCTCCGGACTTGACTCATTATATAGGGCTACCTTGGCGATGTGTCATTCATGACAGCGCTCCACAACCTCAACGTGACTCGGCTGCTACCCTGCCATCTCGACGACTCTGCCGACCTCCTGGCGAGCCACACGTCGACAATGTGCTCGCCCTGGCCTCGTGATGATGAAGAGGAGAACACCATGCTCTCTTTCTCACAGGTCGTTCACTCGACTCCTCTGCCCTTGTTCTCCCGGCGATTCGAGATCGGCCTCAACGTGTCATGACTCGTGATAAGGAAAAGGAGAAAATATGACTCATGGAATGATGTGTTATTAGAAGAACGTTTATCAGTTGATTAGTCAGCCTCCACCTTGCTTAGTAAGCCTCCACCTCTGAGGCATTTTCCCTATTGGCTAGTTGAAAGAGCTTAGTCAGCCTCCACCTTTGAGGCATTTTTCCTATTGGCTAGCTTGTAGTTTCCCACGGTGGTCTAAGTGAGGCATTTATCTGATTGGTCAGTAAATCCCTCACGACCCCTCTTTAATTAGTCCTACCTTTTAGATGTGAAGGGTATAAAAGGAGGCCTCATCTGGCCCTTCCCCCCTTCTTCTTCAGCAATGGATCTTGTGTCTTCTCTTCACACAAAGTCACTCAGTTGGTCTTAACCCAACACTTCAGTCACCTCAGTACCTAAGGCAGTCATCAAGCTCTACGAGCCAGAGACTAAACCCCTTCAGTACCCAAGGCAGACCTCTCGTTACCGCAGACTACCCGCAGGCGTGACACCAGGTGAAGTCAGGTGACGCCAGGTGACCCCGAGTGGAACCAGGAACCCAGGCCGGCCCGTACTGGCGCCAAGGTGGCATCAGCCCGGAGTCAGGTGGAGTGAGTGGCAACTCCAGGTGAAGGAGTTGCGCACACGGATTTGCCACCCAGCCCGTAGACATATATAAGGAGCCTACTTCTTGATCCTTCTCCCCAAGGATCAATCTATCGCAAGTTACACCTAGTCTTAGAGCCTTGCACCGAGCCTCCCTTCGCTCGCTTCGTCTTTACCTTCGCTCGCCACGACGCCTATCTCCGTGGGATCCTTCGAGCACTTCGACCATCGACATCCACACCGTGGCCTTTGTGGATTGTCGACCCTACTACGCCGTCCGACCAAGCCACAGGTTCAGTGGTTGTACCCCCTTCGCCTTTGGTGCAACCCGAGCTTGCCACATTACGACTACCGCCGTCTACTCGTCGCCGGACCTCAAGGCCGCCGGGTTCGAGTCGTAACACAACCGCAACAAGAGGTTCCGACCAAACTGGGACGCATATGGGATGAGGATAGAGGCATACTCCCCCAAGCCAACCGATACTTCACTGGCCGCCACTCGGGATCATCGGATTGTTGAGGGACCTTGCAGGCCGGCGGGGAAGGCCTAGGACACTGCTCCTCACCCGGGGAACCGGGAGTTCACTGGACTCACCCCGGGATCACCGAAGGTTAGAGAGGAGAAAGAGAGACGGCGGCGCCGAGTTGAGTCGGGCATGTTGACCCCCGGCGGAGGCAGTCAGGGACTGGAGTTATCAGGAGTTATGAGATGGGTGGCAAATGTGGCACAGTGAGCAAGGCTACTCTGACAGCTGCACGCATGCTTGGATGGGCAGTGACGTCTAAAGGGGAGTGTTGGAGGTTAGCCGCCACTGCGGGGTTATAGGAATCGTAGAAAGACGAAACTACATATAGCCATCACTCATAGAGATAGTACGATGAATTTCTCTCTTCCAACAGTTTCATCATCCGCCACCACTGTACTATTTCGCCATTCATCCATCCATCCATCCATCTATCCATTTTCTTTTCTCCACCCGACCACACCATGGCCACCAACATCGTCGATGCTGAAGGCCAAGGTCAAGGCCAAGGCCAATGCCAAGGCGTGGTCAAGTTCGACATCCATCCGTTGCCGTACGAACGATACAACGTCTTCTCCAAGATGCCGGCGATGGATAGGGGCGGTGCGCAGTTGGAGTATCATCAGCTATCGTCCCTTCCCCCCCAGCGCCGACCGTATACAGTCATGAAGTGTTTGCAGCGGCATGTACCACCGCCCATTGCGCCTCTGCATCCGGAGAACGATGATACGTATGTCACCAAAGTCGAGTATTTCGGTATGAACGCCTCTACCGCCGCCGCTGCCGCCACTGCGCCTTCAGATCCGTCGCCCTTGGGCGACGTGTCCGCCGGCACTCGCACTGGAGCAGGAGCAGGAGCATCGACAAAGCGCAGGATGCGCTCGGCACCGACGGGCAGCGGACCTTCGGCGTTGAAGTCGAGGAAGACGCCGAAATCTCTGAATCAGAAGATGACGCCGTCATCTAGCACGCGCAAGCCGGATGGGACGGCGTATCAGGCGTTTTGGAAGAACTACATGGTCAAGTCCAGGGATATTCGGTGAGCGACAGAGCCCAAGTGAACCAAGCAGTATGCTGACGCGCAGGTTCAAGATGGATCAAGAAGGTCTCGTGAGGATCTGTCAAGATTTTGTCGACAACAGTTGCGCGAAAGACCGGCTGGATCCGTCCTTGACCACGCCGTGGTGGATGCACCTCACGACTGCCGACAGCCAAGCGTGCGAACCGACCGCCGCGTTCAGGCAAGCACTGGCGGAAGCCTCACCGTCGTATCATGTCTACCAGGACTATTCCGATCGGCAAGAGGGGTGGTTTCGATATCACGAGCGCCGAGGGGGTGAGTTGCCCAATACGAGCTTTATCAAGAGTTCCCTCTGTCACCTGTGCAACATATGGATAGGGCATGTCGGCAATCTCAAGCCACACGTCGCTATCAATGGGAAATGGGACCACCCCGATAATTTGGACACTGCTATCCCCGACTTGGGCCTGTGGAGGTTGAAGCATGGCGGCAAGCCGGCGGACGAGTGGACACAGTCGATCGTCGAGAACAAACCGTACTTGACCGAGGCGGACATTGTGTGGTTGATGTACAAGCTGCTTCTGTCGGACGACGGACTGGGGATCACGTTGAGCATGGACGAGGAGGACAAGGCCAAGGTGCATTTCGACTTTGCCGACAAGGAGCTGGGAGCCCATGCGGCCATCAGGGATATACTGGTGCATGTGCGTCTGTCGTGTGTTGGCGAGTTGCGTTGACGCTGGTCAGGTGGTCGAGCAGATGCATAAGAACAAGGCGCGTTATGCCATCATCAGCAATTACGAGCGGTACATCCTCCTCCGTCTCGACGACTATCATCGTTTCACCGTCTATCCCGTCATTCACCGAGATGCCAACGTGCCGTGGACCGACAAATGGCGCGAGATGCTCAGAGCAGCCAAAGTTCCGGCGTTTCTCCTCGATATCATCTTGGAGAAGCTCAGACCGGTCGAAAATGTGAATATACTCGTCCTGCTCGCGGCGCTTACTGTGCGGACGGATCCTTTGGGGGATAAGGACGTGCTTGGGCGTGCTGCGTGGATGCCGGGACCTGCTCTGTCGTCCACCACTTTGGCCGAACAACAGTCCTCGATGGGAGCTCGGGCGGGAGCGGCAACCGGCTCGAGGAATCAAGGTTCCAGCCATACCATGGGCAATCAGTCGCAGCCGCGTGGTGACGGACATGCAGAAGACCAAGACGGACAAGGCGGCGTTGGTGACACGAAACACGCAGACACAGTTCAAGTTCAAGTCGCCGCCGCCCCCGCCAATCAGGAGACGAACCATACCTCGCACGATGACGATCCTCTCGGCCTCTTTCGCTTCTCGAACCGTTATCGCTATCATCGTGTCGACCCGCGCACAAAGCCCGTCGATATCGGTTTGGAGGTCATGTTTTCGTCTGCTCTGTCGCCAGCAACCTCGACACTGTGCGACGACCTTCATTACATCGATCGAGACATGTTGAACAAGATGCAATGGACGATGGATGCACCGCCACGGCGGCGGCAGCTTGGACGTCAGGCCAAACTCTCTGATCCTCCCTCGCTCATATCCGACAGATCGGGCGTCACGGATCCGATCGAAGAGTCGCTACTGAGCGACGAAGAGGACGACAATGATGATTCCGTGCCGCTCAATGACCGGCACTTTAGTAGTGAGGAGGACCACGACAACGACAACGGCAACGACATGGAGGTCGAGAAGCAGCACCCTTGGCAAGGTGCAACGCGTCAGCCCCAAATCCAGGCCCAGGCAGTCGCCGAGACGACCACGACCATGAAGCCGTCTTTGACCCGAATCGACCAGCTCTCTTCTGGGCGCACTGAGCACCAAGTGGTGCAATCTTCATCCACACAGGCCCCGGAGAAGGGGATAGCAATGGGGGAACGAGCCCAAGTCGCTCTCGAGGAGGATAACAAGACGAACAAGACGAAGAAGAAGGTGGAATTGATATCCTACATTGGATCTGGACGGCTGTTCTCAGTGTTTCGCGGCGTGCTGTTGACCGACGACGACACGGCCATCCCTATCGTCGCGAAATTCACCAACCTCTACACCTTTCTCGACCCCTCGGTTGGATCTGCCTATGCCGATCGGTCAGAGGACGCACACGCCGCCCTCGAGAATGAGATTGGGATGTATCACACCACCAACTTGTCGGCCTTGCAGGGCCAATGCGTCCCCAAGTTTCACGGATCCTGGACGGGAATATACGATATTCATCAGGGTCTGGTCAAGGACCCCGACAGGCAGGTGATTGAGGTGCGCTGTGTCTTGCTCGAGGATTGCGGGCTGGACTGGGAGACATACCTCGACCGTCGGGGCGATGGGCTGGTGGTCGGTTCGAAGACGATGGCAAAGCTGCACGAGTCGGCTTGGAAGGCACTGGACAGATTGCATGCTGTCGGTATTTGTCACCACGATATCAGACCTTCCAATGTTCTAGTCAACGTCGACAACGAGGGCGACAAGATGATGATCCACCTGATCGATTTCGAAACGGCCACCTTTTCGACCAAAGCCACTGATAGACAGAGTGATCGGTTGGCTCTGGGTCGTGTTCTGGCGGGGGGCGGGGGCGATTGGTGAGTGATGATGACGATGGTTGGTTGCCCACTGGCTGGGGGACAGACATGCATGAATATGCATGCCATGAGCGAGGATCCACCTTGAGTCGTCGCTAGCAGCGTCAAGTGTATTGTCGTCGCGCCATCATCATCCAGACCCGGTTCTCCGGCACTCGAGCAATCGACTGACTGTCGTTATAGGGCGGGGCGTGGTGGACGGTGTATGTATTCTTGATATGTACTCGTCACCGACATTGGTATGAATGTGGCAATGTGGCACCGGGCTCGGACCATCATTCAACTGTTTCATCCCTTCTTCTGTCGATAAAAATTTGTTGTTTCTCCATCAATTCTGCATACATTGCCTCAAGATGAAAGATTTGAGTGAACATGTCCGAGGCGAGATAGTTGGCATGCAGAAAGCAGGCGCTTCACAAACTGAAATCGCCAAAAAACTCGACATCCCTTCTGGCTCTGTATCCACCACTCTGCGACGTTTCAAAGCGACCGGTTCAACCAGTTCACGCCCACGGGGCAAACGACCGCCCAAACTCGATAAACATGCACGCCGCCGAGTGCTCGGAGACATTGAGTTGAACCCACAGCAGTCTTGGGACGATCTAGGCGCCAAAGAAGATGTGTCAGGCAGGACAGTGGCTAGGATGGCGCATATCGAAGGCCTTCACAAGCGAAAGGCTCGTCCTAAGCCCTTCTTATCGGCAGCACAGGTGGAGCAGCGACTAAGGTGGGCTCAGGAGGTGGCAGATCTGGACTGGCGGCGTGTGATCTTCACCGATGAGGCAAGCTGTGAGATTGGGAGGAAGATTGGACCGACCTATACTATCCGGCGCCCTGGCGAAGAATTCCTGCTCAAACACCTTGTCCCAACCTTTAAACAAGGTCGAGAGACCCTCATGATATGGGGTGCGGTTGCGATTGGCCACAAGTGGCCTCTTTGTCACGATGCTGCGCTCTCCCGTTGGCAGAGGCCCTCTCGCACAATATCAGAGTCAAGGATAAAGGATAAAGGGGTAGAAACGAGGTTGTTGAGGTAGGATCCTCGTCGAGGTTGGATCCTCGTCGAGGTTACAAGGTCGTCGAGGTGACAAGGTCGTCGAGGATACAGCGTGAGTGCGACTCAGCCACGCTGCGTGCCACGGAGAGAGTGAGATCGTCAATGATGATCCATGAGACTCAATCAGAGAGTGCTGAAGAACTACGACGGGCGCCCGGGGCATCCTATATGACTCTGCGCCTGCTTCCCGCCGTCGCGCGTTCATTCAACGTCTACTCCCTTGTCGAGGTTCTCCAGCCCGAGGTAGGTCACGTGTCGCTCACGTGAGAGGTGTTGGTCACGTGCGTAGGTCGTCGAGGGCGTGGCCGTCGTGACACTCTGCCCACCTTTGAAGTCGAGCTCCTGCGAGACACGCGCTATCTCCATCCACTCAAGCCTTCTCCCTCGTCCTCGTCGAACACACCCGCATTGCCGATCCAGGAGTCGAGACAGCAGTCGAATGACGTCGCTTGTAACGGAAGCGAAACTCTGGCGACAAGTCGTCGAGCGGTCGTCAAGGAAACGGAGAAAGGACTGCCAATCCGTCGTCGAGGTAGCCTCGTGTTGCTCGAGGGCGTCGCCATGTCGCGGGATGCTCGAAAACGACATAAACAGAGGGGGGAGAGGGCGTCAGCGCTCTCATCCCCACCATCAACCTCAACTCACGCCTTATGCCCTGGCTACACCTCTCAAGACCAAGAACACTCGACGCATCCACCTTCACCACAAGCTCGCCCCCTCCATCTCCCTACATCCTCTTCGACAGCAGTTCTCTAGACAACGCGCTGTCCTATCCTTCTTCTACAACCCCTACGGCAACTATAGACGAGGCATCTTCTGACTCAGACGGGTCAGTAACACTCTGCACAGAAATCGATTCTCGATTTGAGACTGTCAGTGTCGACTCGATGTCCAACCCGTCCCCATCTCGTGCCGGCACCGCCCAACCCGAAGGTACCCCCTTCCCATCCCCCACACAAGCCGCCACGACTGCCGACATCCCTACAGTCAACGAGGCTGTACCACTCCCCGCCGTCGGGGCCATCCCACCGCCCAACGAACAGACTGCGGAGCTACCCAGCGATGCGCCTGCCGCGGATGTCCCACAGGAAGAGGGGGAGGAGGAGTTGGATGTAGACGCTGGTGTGGACGAGCTAGCGCCCGACACTCCGGCATCGTCGAGCTTGTCCGAGGAGGAGATTCCTCCTAGCCGGCGATTTGACCCGCGAAATGCCTCCGAGGAGGCATACTATGTGAAGAAAGGATGGGGACTGCTGGTCCCGGAGTCAGAGCCATTGGACCGTTCGTTCTTTGGTAAGTAAAGTCTGCAAGTTTCGCCCAAACTGATCAGTAGGCTCCCACTACCCCGACCGAGGACAACGGGGATACAACAGATCTCTGACATGGGCCCGGGTGAGTATTGTCAGCTACTTGGTATCCTCTGACATTCAGCAACAAGCGGGTTCACGGCCGATCCGGGTTCTAGAGGGGGATGAGCGATGTGAGGCGTGTGTCACCGACGACCTCCCGTGTCGCATCGTCGAGGAAGGCAAGAAAGTGAAGTGCCTAACGTGCGGCACCCTGGCCTGCTCGTTCGGCACGGTAACTCCTGGCCCCTCTTCATCGGCACGGCGCCGTCAGGTGTCCTTCGCTCGCGGCACGTCTCCCTCGCCCGTCACCCCAGGCATCCGACGTTCCGGCAGGCTCGCCGCAGGTCGCTCCACCTCGACGACCTTGGCCGCCGGCCTCGCCAACATCGACTTAGCGGGCACGGTCAAGGCTTCTGGGAAGAAAGGGAAGGGAAAGGGAAGGGAGAGACGTCGGGCTCGCTCTTCGTCCTCGCCCATCTCGTCACCGTTGGCACACAAGAGACTCCGCTCAGGGCATCCTACCTCGACGAGTAGGCTGAGCCCGCTCCCTCCCCCTGCTCCGGAACCGATGGGCGACGCTGGCACGGGTTGGCTAGGGGATGGCGAACTCGATCCTGTACCTCAAGCCGGACCGTCAAGGACTTCTCACTGGTCTCCACCCCCACCCATGATGCAGCTACCGCCGCCAACACCACCACCACCCGCTCCAATGGCCTCGACCTCTGCCCCAGACCGCCGGTGGCAAGAGTTATTTCAATTGAGTCACTTCGCTCGCCGAGAGACTCAAGCACCGATGCGTACCTACTTTATCTCACGGGCGCGAGACATCGCAGGTGACTTGGGTGTTAACTTCGACGAGTTGACACTTGGGGAGTTTCTCGAGGGAACATCTTGACCGTAGCTTGTCTTGTCTTTGACTTCTTGCTTCTTGCTTCTTGCCGTCTTGACTCTTGTACCTTGCCGCATGTATGTTTCTCACCGCTCACTGCTTCTCAGCCTATGCTCTGTAGCTACTTCACTTAGGCCTGGTTGCTGCTTGGCCTCCTGGTTTCTCCGGGTTCTCCTTGTGGAACTTCTCAATGCTCGCCCAGGCTCCATCAATATTCCCTGCTGGTTCCCATGTCGTCGCCTCATCCGTCCCCTCATACCCAAGCCACTCCACCTTGTACTCCAATCGTCCTCTCCTTTTCCTCGAGTCAATGATCCTCTTCACCTCGAATGATTCCCCTTCCTCGTCGACTTCCACAGGCCCTGGCAGATCGTATGTTTGTCCTGGGAGCGTCGGAGGCTCGAATACCTTGAGTCGGTCCACCGAAAAGACTGGATTGACCTTCATCGTGTCGGGCAGCTCAAGCTTGTACGCGCTGCCCGCCTTTGCGATGATTCTATAGGGTCCACACCATTTCAAGTCGAGCTTCTTCGAAGGTCGTCGAGTTTGTATGTTCTCCATCGACAGCATCACTTGGTCCCCTACCTTCATCTCGGGGGCCTCCTGATGCTTGGCGTTGTACCCTCTTGCATATGCCTCATTGGCGAGCTCGATGTTCTTCTTGCACAAGGCGTGCACCTCCTCGAGCGAGGCAAATTTCTCGACGACTGATGGGATCTCTCGAGCTTCTCCCTCGACGACGATGGATTCTGCCCACCTTGGGGCGTAGCCGAAGTTTGCTTCAAACGGCGTCATCATGATTGCCGAATGCATTGAGTTGTTGTACGCGAACGCCGCCCGCTGGAGAAGGGTAGCCCAGTTGTCCTGCTTGTAGTCGCAGAAGATCCTCAGGTATTGCTCGAGGGCTTGATTTGTCCTCTCTGTCTGCCCATCCGTCTGAGGGTGGAAGGCCGTCGAAAGGCTGACCTTGATGCCGAGGGTGCTGCACATTGCACCCCAAAGCTTGCTGGTGAACTTGCTTCCTCTATCCGAAATGATGCTCGTGGGTAGCCCATGCTGCGCTACCACATTGTCGAGGACAAGGTCGACCAAGCCTGCCGTGTTGAGCCGAGTTGTCGTAGGGATGAAGATAGCCCATTTGGTGAGCCGGTCGACGACGACAAGGATCGAGTTGAAGCCCGAGCTGGCGGGAAGCTCCTCGATGAAGTCCATGGATATCGAGGACCATGGCCTGTCAGCAATCTCCAGGCTGTGTAACAGTCCATGGGGACGCTGACGCACCGGTTTGCACCGCTGACACACTGCACACCCTCTCACATACTTCTCCACATCCCGTCTTAGTCCCAACCAACAGTACTCCCTCCTAACCAGCTCCAGCATCTTCGCAACTCCAGGATGTCCAGCCAATTGCCCCTCGTGGTGATCTCGCATGACCTTTACTCTTGCCTGTTTGATGTCCGGGATGTAGAGTCGCCCGTTGATCCTGAGTAGGCCATCCTCGTCGAACTTGATCTTGCTTGCCTCGTCGAGGCCCAGTCTTTTTGCCAGTGACCATGCCCTTGGGTTCTCCTCCTTCGTAATCCTCTTCTCCTCTCTTAGCTCCCCAAGCTCCTCCAATGTATCCTTCAAGTCCTCATCTCCGCCCTGCCCTTCCTTCAATTCTCCTCGAGACAGTCCCCTCAATTCTCCTTCCTCGTCTTCTCCTTCTTCTTCGTCTTCTCCTCCTTCTTCGTCTTCCACCAACGCTCGCAACATGTAGCCCAGACTGGATGTGACCGTACTCTCCTCGTCGAAGCTTGGCAGGGCTTGAACTAGCTCTGGTTCTGCGTCCTTGCCCTGTGGGATGTAGTCGGCCCTCCTCGATAATGCATCCGGGTAGGCTGCCTTGGTTCCTGGTCGATAGACGATCTTGTATGAGAAGCCAGCTAGGGTATCCACCCATCTCGCAACTCGAGGGCTGAGTTTCTGTGGCTCCATCCAGTATGTGAGGTTGAGATGGTCGGTCAAGATCGTCGAGGTAACCTGCAGAAGGAGATGCCGACGCCGCTTGAAGGCCATGACGATCGCGAGGAACTCTTTCTCCGTGGTAGTGTAGTTGAGCTCCGCTCCTGAGAAGGCACCCGACTCGACTGCAACAGGGTGTTCTTGTCCTGTCGAGGAGTTCACCTGCGAGATGATGAACCCCCATCCGTAGACCGAGGCGTCTGTCTGGATGATAGTCTCGAACGTCGGGTTGAAGTGAGCGATCACTGGTGCTTCGCTCATTCGCCTCTTGATCTCCTCGAACGCCCACTGCTGTCCATCTCCCCAATGGAAGTCGATATCCTTCCTTGTGAGGTGCGAGAGAGGCCCAGCGAGCTTGGAGAATTGCGGTACGAAGCGTCGGTAATAGCTCGCAAGACCGAGGAACCGTCGAGTTTCGTGTAGGTTTCGAGGGGTAGGGAAATTGCGAACACCCTCGACATACCCACTGTCAGCCTCGACGCCCTCGTGCGAGATGATGAAGCCCAAGAACTTCACCTTAGTCTGCTCGAACTCCGACTTAGACGCCTTCACAAACAGTCCAGCCTTCCGCAACGCCTCCAGCACCGCCTTAGTCAATCTCCTAAGTTCCTCGAGGTTCTCCGCATGGATGAGAATGTCGTCGATGTAGATGATGACCCCTTTTCCCAGGAATTCGTGCAGGACTTCGTTCAAGAAGTGTTGGAACACGCTCGGCGCGTTCCGAAGTCCGTCTCGCACCACCAGTGACTCGAACATTCCTCGAGGGGTACGGAATGCTGTGAACTTCTCATGTCCAGGAGCCATCCGGAGCAGCTGGTATGCTCCCGGCAAGTCGAGCTTCGTGTAGTATCTCGACTTGGCTAGGTCGTCGGTCACTTGGGATATCAGGGGTAGCGGATACGCGTCTGGCACCGTCATCTCGTTGAGCTTGCGATAGTCGACAACCATTCTCAGTTCTCCTTGGGCCTTCTTTGGTACGAAGAAGCTTGGTGACCCATAGGGCGAGTTCGAGGGTCGAATCCTTCCAGCCTTTCTCTCTCGATCCAGCAACTTGTCGAGCGCATCCATCTGATCTGGGTTCAGGCTATACAGCGGGGCCACTCGTAGGTCGGCTCCAGGTTTAAGCGTGATGCGTAGGTCGTATTCTCTACTTGGAGCAAGCGTCTCTACCCCTCGTCGAGGATGGAAGACCTCGAGGTATTCGTGATATCGCTCCGGGACAAGATGTTGCACGGCTGCTTCCTCTTCTGGGCTGAGTTCGTACTCGTCATAGTCGGGTAGGACGTCGATATATGCCTCCTTCTTGCTCAACTCCTCGGTCACTGTGCCGCATAGCTCGACTGTATTTCCCTGGTTCTGCTCCCATCGGTTGAATGGGAGCTCAATGCTGTTCGCCTTCGATCGCCTGCTCCTTCGTCTACCTTGTCGCCTTTCCGCCTTGGTCTCCAATGTTCCTGATAGTCGAGAGACCTCGTCGAGGTTCTGTGGTCCGTTCTCCTGGTTCGTCTCTTTCCCGCCTGTCCTCTTCCTTGTCGCCTTCTTCCTTCCAGCATCCAATATCACACCGTTCTCCTTCATCCAGTCATATCCCAACACCACGTCCGCTCCTGCCAATGTTGTCACACCTAACTCTTCCCTTCCTTCACCGCCTAGGACTTTTACTGTTCCCGTCACTCCCTTTTCTACTTGTCCTGCTGAGCTTGGTTTACCGTCAAAGAGGAGGAGTTGCCGGGGTCGAGGGAGTGGGTAACAGGGGATGTGATGCCGTTCAACGAACACAGAGTCGACGAAGTTACCAGTGGCCCCGGTGTCGAGCAGCACCTTCACCCCGTCGACTTGATTGACGCTTCCTGACACGACAGCCTGCTCTCTGCCTAAACAGCAAACCTCACCACGAATGCATGCCTCCTCATCACTAGCTATTCCGTCCGTGGCAACCAGTGCCTTCTCATCTTTCGCTTCTTCGTCGAGGTTCGGGATTAAAGGTGATTGTGATACAGGGGGGTTGGGAGGTGAATGGGGAGGGGAGGTGGCCGAGAGGATGTCTTGATGGGGCCGCTGGACCTCTCGTATGTTCTCAGCGTCCCTCAAGCTTTTGGGTCCTCCTGCTTGACGATAGGTCGGCCGGGTGCAGGGCTGCCTCGAGGAACGGGAGGTCGTTGCCCGGGAACACAGGCGTTGGCGAAATGACCGACCCCGCCGCATCGGAAGCAGAGGCGCTGCTCATTCCTCCTCTGGCGTTTCGCTGGGTCGAGTCCTCCAGGAGGCGTTGGTCTGTAACCAAGCGGGCCACTAGGGGCTGGTGAAGGGCGCGCCGACGGGATTGGCGGGAGAGGGCGGTAGGTCGACGAGGCAGGGGGAGGAACTTGTCCCTGGGTAGTCGTAGCTGGCCGTCGTCGAGCTTCTTCGTACCGCTTGACCTCGGCCTTTTTCTCGGCCTCCCTTGCTCTGAGCCGGTTGTCCAACTTGATGACATAGGACTGAAGCTCTCCGAAGGTCTCCAGCTCCACTGTGGTCCGAGCAACCTCGTCTCGAAGGTTGTCTGAGAGGCCTTCGAGCGCCCTAGCTCTAGCTTGCTCGTTGGCTTCCCATCCCAAGACCGCCAGGTACTCCCTAAGCTTCGCGAAGTACTCTGCCGCTGATCCGGTCTGCTTCAAGTCGAAGTATCGCCTCTGAGCGGTGCCCTTGATGTCGGGATCCCCGAAGTTGTCCCTCAAGTATCTCGATAGCCTCTGAAAGCTACTGATCTTCTCGTCGAGTTCTTCTCCCGACGCGAGAGGCTGGATAGCGTCTTGAACGAAGCCCCTAAGAAAGGAGATGGCGTAGATGACTTTGGACTCCTCTGTAAACTTCGAAGGCTGTAGGCGAAAGACGATGTTGCATTGCATGAGGAATCCTTCGAGTTTCTCCGGCTTAGAGCCATCGAAAGTGTCGGGCGGGTTGGCCTTGGGCTCGCTCGATGATGCGTTGGTCGAGGGAGTGGGTGAATTGGCTCGACGAGCCTCGATGGCAACGAGTTGTTGCAGGATCTGAGCGAGGGAAGCCTGATCCGCCATGTTGTTGGGTGTGCTAGACCGGCTAGCAGGAGGAAGACGAAGGGACTGTGGTAAAGCTTGGTGCTCGTGGTTCGGGTTGAGTGATGTCGAACGTCGAGTCTCGATGGGCATATGCCCCGGGTGTGCGTGGTTGTGCGAAGAGGTAATAGCACTCTCTGATACTGTCACGATGCTGCGCTCTCCCGTTGGCAGAGGCCCTCTCGCACAATATCAGAGTCAAGAATAAAGGATAAAGGGCTAGAAACGAGGATGTCGAGGTAGGATCCTCGTCGAGGTTGGATCCTCGTCGAGGTTACAAGGTCGTCGAGGTAACAAGGTCGTCGAGGATACAGCGTGAGTGCGACTCAGCCACGCTGCGTGCCACGGAGAGAGTGAGATCGTCAATGGTGATCCATGAGACTCAATCAGAGAGTGCTGAAGAACTACGACGGGCGCCCGGGGCATCCTATATGACTCTGCGCCTGCTTCCCGTCGTCGCGCGTTCATCCAACGTCTACTCCCTCGTCGAGGTTCTCCAGCCCGAGGTAGGTCACGTGTCGGCCACGTGAGAGGTGTCGGTCACGTGCGTAGGTCGTCGAGGGCGTGGCCGTCGTGACAAGGAGCCTGTGGATGCAGGGAGGCAGACCCCGGCCTCACAATACCCCTCCCGTCCCCTTCAAACGGCCATCAACCACACATTGAGACCCGTTCAAGGCGAGATAGTGGGTCGAGGGTACCCCCAGTCGAGGGTCGAATCGCCTGACCCCCAGTCGAGGGCGAAACTCTTGGTCGAGGGGGCCCAGTCGAGGCGACAGTCGGGCGAGAGGGGTGGGTCAAGGGCTACGAGAGAGGGGCGTACCCCCCAGTCGAGAGGCGAAACCCCCAGTCGAGACTTCGACCCGGCCCCCCCAGTCGAACCTTTATACTGTTAGGCGCCCTGGTGGCCCTAAGCCCTGGCCGTGAATTAGGATGTAGAGACGCAAGGAGAGGCCGTAGAGTTGTGAGCATAAGGGCCGCCGGGAGGGGAGGAGAGCAGAGCGGTGGTCAGGAGATAGCTCTGGGGTTGAAGGCTCTGGGCCGGAGAGGCAAGGGACCGCCGCAGATGTAGAGTCGAGAGAACAAAGAAGCAGACGTAGCTCTGCGGCCAAGAGCCAACGGTCAGGCTGGGGACCTATATACAGAGGCTGCTTGTTGCTGCGTCATCACGTCATCACGTCGTCCCGTCGTTGCGTCGTCCCGTCGGCTCGTCATCACGTCCAGCGTCATCACGTCATTGCGTCGTTACGTCGGTTCGTCGTACGTCAACACGTCGTCTAGGACCCCCCATATCTGGGTCGAGATTTGCCCCCCAAGTACAGAGGCCTCGACCCCCAGTCGAACTTTTGGGCCTCCCCCCAGTACAATGACGAGACCCCGGTTCCAGAATTCGGTAGCCCCCAGTAAAATGACGAAACCCCCGGTCGGATCATGTACCCGGCCCCCCGGTCCAGGATTTCATACTGTTAGGTCGGAGGACTTTCCGGGGTCGACTTTCGAGATCGGGTAAGAGTGAGTGATAGGATGAGATGAACACTGTGACCTCTCTTGTACGGGTGCACGCATGAGGGCAGGAGGGTGGGAACCGGCAGGGCAAATGGCACGGGAGACCGTGAAGGCGGGAAGAAGGGTGCCAACTCGGACGAAAATGACACGGGAGACCGTGAACGCGGGAAGAAGGGTGCCAACTCGGACGAAAATGACACGGGAGACCGGGAACGCGGGAAGAAGGGTGCCAACCAGCACAAAGAATGGCACGGGAACGCGGGAAGAAAGGTGCCAGATCCCACGGAAAATGGGGGCCGCAGAATGAGAGGAGAGAGAAGCGCCCTGTCGGCTTGGATCACCCATAGGACGGGGCCCGGTCGAGGCGAGGGAGTAGGTCGGGGGCACCCCCAGTCGAGGGTCGAATCGCCTGACCCCCGGTCGAGGGCGAAGCAGTGGGTCAAGGGGGCCGGGTCGAGGCGAGAGCTGGGCGAGAGGGGTGGGTCGAGGTGTGCGAGGGAGGGTGGTACCCCCCAGTCGAGAGGCGAAACCCCCAGTCGAGACTTCGACCCGGCCCCCCCAGTCGAACCTTTATACTGTTAGGCGCCCTGGTGGCCCTAAGCCCTGGCCGTGAATTAGGATGTAGAGACGCAAGGAGAGGCCGTAGAGTTGTGAGCATAAGGGCCGCCGGGAGGGGAGGAGAGCAGAGCGGTGGTCAGGAGATAGCTCTGGGGTTGAAGGCTCTGGGCCGGAGAGGCAAGGGACCGCCGCAGATGTAGAGTCGAGAGAACAAAGAAGCAGACGTAGCTCTGCGGCCAAGAGCCAACGGTCAGGCTGGGGACCTATATACAGAGGCTGCTTGTTGCTGCGTCATCACGTCATCACGTCGTCCCGTCGTTGCGTCGTCCCGTCGGCTCGTCATCACGTCCAGCGTCATCACGTCATTGCGTCGTTACGTCGGTTCGTCGTACGTCAACACGTCGTCTAGGACCCCCCATATCTGGGTCGAGATTTGCCCCCCAAGTACAGAGGCCTCGACCCCCAGTCGAACTTTTGGGCCTCCCCCCAGTACAATGACGAGACCCCGGTTCCAGAATTCGGTAGCCCCCAGTAAAATGACGAAACCCCCGGTCGGATCATGTACCCGGCCCCCCGGTCCAGGATTTCATACTGTTAGGTCGGAGGACTTTCCGGGGTCGACTTTCGAGATCGGGTAAGAGTGAGTGATAGGATGAGATGAACACTGTGACCTCTCTTGTACGGGTGCACGCATGAGGGCAGGAGGGTGGGAACCGGCAGGGCAAATGGCACGGGAGACCGTGAAGGCGGGAAGAAGGGTGCCAACTCGGACGAAAATGACACGGGAGACCGTGAACGCGGGAAGAAGGGTGCCAACTCGGACGAAAATGACACGGGAGACCGGGAACGCGGGAAGAAGGGTGCCAACCAGCACAAAGAATGGCACGGGAACGCGGGAAGAAAGGTGCCAGATCCCACGGAAAATGGGGGCCGCAGAATGAGAGGAGAGAGAAGCGCCCTGTCGGCTTGGATCACCCATAGGACGGGGCCCGGTCGAGGCGAGGGAGTAGGTCGGGGGCACCCCCAGTCGAGGGTCGAATCGCCTGACCCCCGGTCGAGGGCGAAGCAGTGGGTCAAGGGGGCCGGGTCGAGGCGAGAGCTGGGCGAGAGGGGTGGGTCGAGGTGTGCGAGGGAGGGTGGTACCCCCCGGTCGAGAGGCGAAACCCCCGGTCGAGACCTCGACCCGGCCCCCCCGGTCGAACCTTTATACTGTTAGGGCAACCACAAGGACTACCAACTATAGTGGAGCCTGATGCTGAATTTGAAGTCGAGAGGATTCTGGACTCAAGGAGAACAAGGAATGGGAAGGTCGAGTACCTAGTGGAGTGGAGAGGCTACGGGGACGATGAAGTGGGCTGGGAGCCGGAGGTGAACGTCAGAAACGCGGCAGAGGTTGTAAGAACATTCCACGAGCGACACCCCGACAAGCCCATTGGTCACACATTCGGAGGAATCAAGAAAGATAGGAGCTATTCGAAACGAATAAAGACAAATAGCGACAAAGAAGAGCCTATACGACCTAACAAACGACAACGAACTCAAGAGTCAGTCAGGCAAGAGGCCGGGCACAGGCATAATCTAAGAAGTCGTCAGTAACTATTAGTCCCAAATAGCATCCAGTGCGATTGAGGACTTCATAGGTACAACGATAGATGACTATATGCTACAGTTCCCTATTCTTCCTCTTCAGCGACTCCAAAGTACGAACAGCTGCCTCGGCTTCACCTATCTGGGAAATGCGCGAATGTATGTCCGCAAAAGTGCCCGCAGGAATAGTGACTGTCCCGGAGGTAGACGAATTCAATCGAGCGCGTTCGAGTCCCTTCAAACCTTCCTTGAGGGAAAGGAAATGCTCTCGTAAAACCTGAAGATAAGGCGCGGGGTCTGAGAAAGAACATGCCGAAGTGCACACAGCACAGCGAATTGAGCCTGGCTTGACTCGACAAACAAGCTTGGCCTTGAGACAACCTCGGCACGGTGGAACCGAAACCGGATATTTTTGCTGTTCGGCGAACTTCTCATTTGAAAGTGGGCGCGTGCCGCGAGCAGCACGCTTTGGCGGCGCCTCACCGGCCTTAAGCTCGGACGGCCGTTTGTAGGGCGGGGGGACATCGACAGTGTGGGACTATTCGTTACTATTAACCCCAAACAGTGCGAGATCACTTGCCTTCGGAACAAACTTAGACGGGGTCTGACTCGCGTGGGCGGCTGACATGAACGTGGAATAGTCCTACAATTAGTTTCTATTCGTAACGAATAGAAACTACTCACAATGGCCAGGATCTCTTCGGGATCAACTGATTCCGGAGTGGAAAGTAGATGTACGATCGAACAACGAGAGGGCGCAGTCACGCCCTTATGTATCCTGCGGGCGTCTATCGGCAAAACGGCGTTACGAGTAAAAACGAGTATGAGGCAGTCGCAAGAGCGAGCGGTTGCTAGGCAACTAGGGTGACAACTCGCAGATGCTCGACATGTAGAAAGTCGTTGCTAGGCAACGGGACGATAAGCGACGACCGATAGGCGGTATCAGGAACAAATAAAAATCAGTCGCGACTAATCTTATCATGAAGGGACTCATGATGTAAAGGAGGGAGGAGTGTCAGGAAACCGACACGGCATCCTGACCACGAGACTACCACGAGGCAACTTCCAACGGAAACATCCAAAGGATCCTACGAACCGAAGAACGTGAGTACGATAGAACCGTCACTATTAGTCACGAATAACTACGACTTGCTCTTGAAAGCGCTGGAACAACCTGGAGAACGATAGAAGGATACGTCTCAGTCTTCCATCGGCCGAGTTGAGATAGGAACGCACGCAAGGACAAGAGTCAGGTCCACGATAACGGAGGATAGAGTTATCTCACAGTCAGGGCCACAGGGCGGAGACCGAGGACGATAAGGACGACGACGGGCACGCAAGGAGATTAGATGCAAGCCAGCGCGGAGAGAAGACGATAGAAGAGAAGAGAGACGACGAGAGAATACTAGAGAGTATTGGGAACGAGTAGAAGCGACTAGGAGAACGATGGAACGATCCATGAAGGACGATGCTAGAAGGATCAGAGGGAGAGCGGGCGAGAGTCAGCAGATACTTAAGAAGGAAGATCGCAGAGGAAGTTCCTCAGCGATCTAGTTAACTAGTCCTCTAGATAGAACGTCTACTTAGAGAATCGACCGTACCAGTGACGAGAGATAGATAAGTGAAGTGAGTCTTGATCGCTCCTCACCCAGCTTGGTTCCATTCTACTCTTGTTCGTTACTATCTGTTACGAATAGTCGTTGATAGTTAGCAGCTTGAACCGATAGGTTGATTTAGGTGAGCTTTAGTTGGATCTAAAACAGGTCACCAGGTACAGGTCTGACAGAGGTGAAGTAGGGGTAGGAGAAGGAATATGAGAAGTACGATAGTTTTGGTTCTTGGGGAAATGGTCCGGAAACCCCCGCTTTGTATATCCAAGCGCCTCCCACGTTGTGACCGTTCTACACCGCCACATTGTTGCAAAGTGCTCATCCACAATCCCACATTGAGGTGTTGTTGTAGCACATTCCTACATTGCGGTTCTGTGCACCCTCAGTTCCTCGTTGTGGCCGTGTGTTGCCTCGAGAGCACAATGCGGCTTTGTGTATCCTCTAGAGCACATCGAGGCCACGTGAGGCCACGCCTTGCCTCACGGATTGTTGTGGGTTGTTTCTTGTGTGAGGAACTTGCTGAATAGGTCGGTTCATGACACTATGATACAATACGACCTTACCCGACACACCATCCGACCTAGGATCCTCAGCTCTCATGCCTGATCCTGCACCATTCGACAATCGTGCTCCACTCACACTCATACAGCTGATGTCTGGACAATCCGTAGCAGACCCTTAAGCCACGCCCGTTTCCTCCCCATGTCTCCCGTAGAATAGTTTCCTCTTGTAGTAGATTCTCCTTCCGTACTTCTCAGCCGCGCCACGATATCGTACGTACACCTTACGTACTCCGTAGATTCCTCAGCCTGACTTTCATGTATATAAACCAGGCCTGAGAGAGAGAACCCATCGTCACCTCCTCTTCTTCTATTCCTCTCACTCCCAACTCCCCACTCTTCTTCACTCCTCTCTCTCTCTCTCTCTCTCTCTCTCTCTCTCTCTCTCAGAGTCTGGGCTCTGCCCTCCTACTTTTCCTAACTGACTTACTTACTAGTGTTGCTCTGTGTGACATTGACTATCGCGAAGGAACCCAACACAGCTATCAGTCTTACAGACAGAGGCTGGCATTATTATATGTGAGGAGAAGGTAAACTGTTTCTCTACACAGCTAACCTGAACCTTTACAGAGTCCCATGGATCACCATTGACGATCTCACTCTCTCCGTGGCACGCAGCGTGGCTGAGTCGCACTCACGCTGTATCCTTGACAACTTTGTTACCTCGACGACCTTGCAACCTCGACGAGGACCCAACCTTGACGAGGATCCTACCTCGACATCCTCGTTTCTACCCCTTTATCCTTTATTCTTGACTCTGATATTGTGCGAGAGGGCCTCTGCCAACGGGAGAGCGCAGCATCGTGACACATAAGCCCCTCCAAGACGGTCAAGCGCAACTGGCCGCGATCGCCAAGAGTGAGCAGACCTGGTCTGTCGTGCTCTCCAAATACACCGCAGAGATCGCTCAACGACGGGCTAGGCCGTCGCTCGGACGAAATGGCCGATTCAATCAATAAGGCCGGACAGAGAGAAACCACGGAGACGTCATGGTAGCCGAGCGTCGTCGTGTCGAGGCTAGGAAGGATGACAAGTGTTGGCGATGCGGTGAGATGGGTCATTGGGAGCGTGACTGCAAGTCTGCACGTTAGGGCAAGACTCATGGGGACCGCAGGGACCGACAGAGACGTCATCGCGACAAGCAGAGCGGCACCGAGGATAGCGACGAGAGCTCTGATGATGAGTGCTCGGTCGCAGACAAGGACAAACCGCCCACCAAGGACAAGCGCATCACCATCCCGACTGAAGGAAGCCTGCTCGCAGCTGGCGGGATCGACGCCTGGATCGGTCTCACCGTCGGCACCACCGAATGGGCCGATCTGCTCGGCAACCCATGGGCTGAGAGCAAGGCCGTCGTCACCGCCGCTGCCGAGAGGATCGTCGAGATCGCAGAGGCCGGCAAGACGGCCTGTGAGGCGGGGACCGCTGAGGATGCAGAGATCGTCGAGACGGGCTGGGTGATAGATAGCGGGGCCACCCATCGTTTGCACCGCTCAATCCTCAAGAGTGTGCGAGTGCTCGAGACGCCCGTCGCCTTCGGGCTGGCCAGCGGAGGGATCGTTGAGGCCGCTGAGGTAGGCGAGGTAGACGTTACGCTCGTCTCGGGACGACGCCTCACCCTGCAAGACATCTATCTCGTGCCGACTGCTCGAGTCAGCGTGTGCTTGTTGTTGAGGCTGCTTGCCCGAGGCTGGCAAGCGGAGATCAATGACGGCGGCGGGAGGCTCAAGAGGGAAGACGAGACGCTCACCATGAGGAAGAGGGGATCCCTGTGGACCGTCGCTCTCAAGACAACCACCAGCCCGACCGCCCTGGGGTACACCGCCGCGAGAGACGTCGAGGCCGAGATCGTCGCTGATCGCTCTGAGAACTCGCAGGGCGACGATGAAGGCAAGGCGGCGTCGTTTGGTGATCAGAGGGGAACAGGGGGAGCCTGTGACGAGAAGGAGGCCGCGGACACGGGCCAGAGAGAGGCAAGACGTCAGGGAATCGTCGACACCGTCGACACCGACAACGCTGCAGCGCTGGGGATCAGCCCGATCGGTCAGAGTGAAGTTCCGCTCACCAAGTCGCCCGCCACCGCCGTTGCCACACACCGTCTTGAAGCCCTAGGTCAAAAGGATCAGTACGCAAACGCAGGAGGACGGCTACATGCGCATGTCAGCCTTGCATGACGATCAAGAGACGAGCGGCGATACAGAGACGACGTCGAGTCGTGCTGCAGACGGAGACGACGTGAAGCCACATCACGTGGTTTAGCCAAAGCGCCGAAACGCCGACAATCCGCCGCCCATCATCACCACGTGGTTTGTCTCCCAAACCCATCTATCTCGTCCCCCCACGTAAACGCACGTACCCTCACTTGACAATCCTCCTTGATTATCTACTTCTACTTCTCGTTGTCGTTTGATGAAATGGTGGAACAAGCATTTACATCTCCCCCTAGGGCTTTCTCGAGGTCTCAACCTCCGCCCTCGCCCTCTCCCAACGACCACTCTCGCTCCCGCTCTCGCCTTCTCCCTCGGCGCTCGAATGAATCGGAATCTGCTTTCACGGCCCGAGCATCCTCATCCTCGCCCACGACTTGCGAGTCCCCTCCGCTCCTTACCCCGATTGCCCTCCTGTTTCCCGGACCAGAACTCGCCCGTCTTCCCAGCACTTTTGCTCACGCCGTCGGGTGGAAGCGTCAGTGTCCTCGCTCGGCACCACTTGGACTCTTTGCCAGGATCCAATCACACATCACCGATCCCGGATTGTGGGGTGCTGGCATCCAGGAGTCGATTGTCAACTCGTCCGCGGTCGATTGGGTCTGCAATGTGGCCAAGGCGACATCGGGGGAAGCGATGGTGAACGCTGTAGGGGATCAGATGGCCAATACTTGGGGCCCGGGTGGGGGGGGTGCGGGTGCGGGTCCGGACGCGCCCGCGGCCACCACCGGGCCGTCGTGCTGGATCGAGTCGCCCCTGCAGCGCCATCTGCTCGATCTGAGATTACGAGCCGGTCTCCTCAAGGTAGTCAAGGTGCACAAGCGGAAGCGGGATGCCAGCAGTGACCGTGCTGGCGGCGATGGGAACAGAGTTAGCGACAACGACGACAACATCAACAATTCGGGACAGGCAGAATCGCCGCCGCAGCCGCCCACTCCGATGTCTTCTCTCACGACCGACCATCTCTCGGTTGTCTCTGCCACTCTCTCTTCCGCATCCCAGGCCTCCCAGGCCTCGGCCCATGCCGGTCTCAACAAACCCGATCTTGTCATCCTCGGCCAAACGCCCCCCATCGCCACCACCACCGACCCCAGCCTCAGCCCTAGCTCAAACCCGACCCAAACCCGGGTCCTGACGCCCACGTTCGTCTCACTCACGTGCGAAAGAAAGGATAACCCCAACAACGCCGCCGAGGGATTCGCTCAGGCCATCGCCTACGCTCTCACCGCCGCTTCCGTGTACGGCACACCTTTCGGGCTGTACTGGTACCAGAATCGCTTTGTCCGCATCGTCGTGGCGAGCGAGGATCTTTTGGTCATTGAGAGCAGTGCTTCAGTTCGACTGGACATTCGCACGGCTGCTGCTGCTTCGGCTGCCTCGGCTGCCTCGTCTTTCAACCAGGACCACCAGGGGCAGCAGGGACGGGCGACCTCGGTCCAGCTCTCCGACCTTCTTGCCGTTCTCACCAACCGACGGGCGATCAACATGTGCCTGCATTCTCTGTGGGACTCTGACACTGGTGAAAACGACGATCAATCTATTCAGACGCTTTGGGATCTCTTCATGCACTGTCTCGCTCTCGTCCTGCAGCACCCCACATCGTGCCCTCGCCTCGCCCGACCCGCCGGGTGGGACCCCATCTTGGCCGGTCTCCGCTTCGACCAGCAGGCTGTCGAGGTCCGCGGCTCCTCCCACGAGCGGGAGCGGGAGCGGGGATGGGACGACCTGGCATTCGCTGCATATCGGGGTCAACAGGCCAGGCTCAGGAATGCCGCCGCCCAACGCCGCGCAGAGACAGTCGACAATGGGGAGAGCAACGGGAGCGACAGCGATCGCGACAATGGTCACCCTCCTGATGATGGGGATGATGATGCCGACAAGGATCATGATAATGATAACGATAACGATCACGATGGCGGGGATGAGGACGAGGATGGTGGTCGAGGCTCAGGGACGGATGGCGGTGGGAGCATTCATGAGGACGAGGACGGTGGCGATCGAGGTTAGCAAAATCCCTCTCTCCCCTTCTATGATATGGCAGAAGCTGATCGTGCGCAGACTCGCGCCAAGACGCAGACGGCTCACCTTCACCTTCACCTTCACCTGGCCCTGGCTCTGGCTCGGGCCCGGGGCTCGATCGGGCCACCATTGACAAGGTGCTGGAGATAAAATGGGGAGGGAAGGAGGTCTACCTCGACTCTCGTAAGTTACGTCTGTCACTCCCACATCTGTCTCGCCATGCGCACGTAGATGAGGATGAGGGTTGTAGGCGCTGATCCCAGTCATCGCACCCATCGATCCCGCTCGGCCTACGGCGATCGACCTATTACGCCTCGCCCATCCCTCTGCACGAGTCATGCTCGTTGATCCGGATGTCATAGACGCTCTCGTCGCCACCTCGGATCGCGAGCTGCAGGAGCGCTTGCAGGCACGCTTGGCTCAGGTCGACGGTCGTGGCGTCGACCGAGCAGGGACAGGGACAGGGCGGGCGGATGACCATGACGACAACGACGATGACCATGACCATGACCATGATGGCAGCAACTACGCCAGACACACTGAGCGCGCGCTTGACCCCAAGCGAAAGACGCCCGGGACGATCTCTCTCCCTCACGGACAGTTGTTTTCGACATGACAGCCCATCTCCTCCATGCGACACGACATGACATGACACGGCACGACACCACATGTAGTCCTCCTTGCACCTACCTCGCGAGCCATGTGACCGTGCAGACATCTCTCGTTGGCAACTGTTGACCGTCTGCCGTGATATTGATATCAGTGTTCCGTCGCCCTCGAACGGAAACACTCAGGCTACTGACCGAACGAGTAACTACAACATGCACCAACAAAGAAACCAACGCCAACGCCTGGCAGGTGTCATGAGGCAACAAGCCCAGTGTATGTTACTGTATGTCGCATCGACATGTTGCTCGGCTGCCAGGCCAAACGGCGAGGTGTACCAGGACGACCGAGGCGATACACAGCTTGGCCTGCTGGGCACAATATCCACATATGTACCCGCTGTGTTAGTGCTGGCTGGCTGTTGCATCACATCAGGCTGACAAGTCAGTCACCTCGCAGAGCTGGATAAACGTCCTGCCCTGCACTCGGCACGATTAGCGCCCAGCCCGTTGAGACACACGGCCTCGCGGCCAATCCGTTCATCAATCGAGTGCGGACCCCACAGCCGTTCAAGAGTGGTCTCTGGTCTCTGGTCTCTGGGCGACTTTCTGTCTCAACTGCGGGAGCTCGATTTGAGTGGAACACACCACACCTCGTCGATCATCTCGGGGCCAACGCGAGGGTATGGAGACAGAAACAGCTTGGGGCAATCTACAGTACCGATATTCAGGGGGAGGGCGTCTCATCTGCACATCACAAGCATCAACCCAACGTACTGTAGATGTCCTGTCGGCGTGGTTGACAAGCACTAGAGTACGAGCTTGGCTCTCAGACGAAAGAAATCGGGATGCACACCTCGCTTCCGTGCGAGCCCCGCCCCTAGGAAGAGGATATCAAGGCAGTACGGCTGGTGGAGCACGACCGGGATCAGTCAGTCAGCGACGCAAGCTGGACAACATCTTGATCGCTCCGAGCGACCATGCCGACTCGAGCATGAAGATTAGGACAACAGACCTCGGACTTTACATCTCACACCAGACCAGCGGCCATGCTGTTGCTGTTGCTGTTGCTGTTGCTCGTTGACGTCTCAGCAACACGCCGCACGTCGGCTCGGCTGCGAGCAAGTCCAGTTCGATCAATGCAGTATGAGTACCCACTTGAAGCTGAAGAGGCAGGCCCCGGGGCTGGGCTTGGCTTTGGCTACTTGTCGATTGCGACTGTCCCGAGTGCATGCCTGTCAAACATGTTCATTATCTTGTTGCGGCTGGTCGAGGTGCCGAGGGAAGTGGAGGGGCGAGCGCATGACGCCGACTTGGGACTTGACTGAGGCTCCAAGGCCAACACACAGGTGAGAAGGGACGTCGCTGTTGAACTTGCAACCATGCTCTGCCCATACAGTATTATAATCGAGTCATCTCAAAGGTATTAACACTCTCTCTCTCTCCACCATCTCCACCATCTCCACCATCTCCACCATCCCTACAAACACCGTCACCTCGTCAGGCGAACACGCCAGTGAAACCAAGACGTCGCGGACACGCACACCAGCAGAACATCCAGGCCGTGCCCTGCCCAAGCCCGCCCCCACTCCTCGTACCACACTTGCACTTGGACGACATCTGTCTTATGTCGATCAGCATCAGCATCAGCAGGAGCAGGAGAAGGCGCACTGGGCCGACGAACATACTGTACTGTGCCCAATCTTATCGATGGGCTGATGCGAGAGACGAGCGTTAGAAGAACATGCGTGGATGTACAGTATGTATGCTGCATCACTGGTGCCCGACACCGCCTACGCCTACTGATCATCAGTCCCAACATGTCGACGACGGATCTCCGATACCCTTCCATTACAAGGCACTCTGCGAGGCCAACAAGACGTGTTTTTATAACCAACCAGTACCAAAACCACGACCTCGTCGAGTACTGCTACACGGCGCCAAAGCAACGGCAGCGGCAACGTGCAAAGTCAAAGCCGATCGCACCGCTCAGTCTGTACCAGCAGCTCCCACCTCCCTCTTCTATCAACAAACAACCGACGGCCATGTGCGTACTGTTCATCCTCCCCAGCACGAGTGGGATGAGAACCCAAGTGACGCTTCTGTCTCCTGTGGTTCAGTGAGATCGTTTGGTGGGGTGGGCAGTCTGGGATGGCGCGGCGCGGCGCTGCTGCCGGACTGATAGACAGGCAGACCCAGTGGACGCACTGCAGCCTCTACCTCGGTGAGGAGTGTTCCTCTCGTCGCTGGACTGTAAGGCGAGCTGACTGCAGCCCGGAACTTTCGACCTGCACCGTCTGTCCATCGTGCACGGGGTTGACCCACATGTCTGGTCTGGGTACGAGTCGTGTCGGGAGTATTGATTCTCCTGCTCCGCGTCGGCCTGCAGCTTGGCTGTCCCCAGCTATATATCAGCCTCCCGCGACGTACTCACTCAAGGGGAAGCTCACCAAGCGAGGCACGATCTCCGAGCGAATCTTGTTCCTCCGTCTGTCCCTCTTGCTCTGTCGGCTCCCGTTCAAAGTAGCAGTAGCCGCAGGGGTTCTCGCAGGTGAAGGATAACCACCAGTGGGTGTCTATGGCTGCGCCTGCTGTTGCGTTGTGCTTGTCTCGTCTGACGCTTTTGCTTTGCGTGCCGCCGCTGAAGCAGACAAGACAGCAGCAGCAAGTTAGTTGCTCCGAGTCCATTGGTTCCATTCCAGATGAGGAAGAGGAAGCCAAGCCAAGGTATCTTCGCGGGCTACTCTACATCTGGATCTTAGCAGTTCCCGTTGACATTCAGAGATTCTCCGCAAAGTCGGCGGCGCCCATCGTGCCCCTTCCGAGAGGGCTTGCTGATACTGTAACAATCAGTAGTCTGCAGCCAAGCCGCCGTCCGCATACTCGCTCACAGTCATGTTTCGCCCGAAATCAAGTCAAGAGCGTCAGCTACACCGGAATTCCCGCTGACGAGCCGTCCTTCACCTTTAACTACTCGCATTGCTAATCCTCGACTTGTCCTCGGGACCTAGCACAACCTGGAGTCTTCAGCTATAGCATGAGCTTGAAGCCCGCAAACGAGCGGACATGGACTTGTACGGCCTGATGGGGTGTCGCATTGCACACACCTTCCCAGACTGCGCAGATGTGGGAGTGATGAAGCCCCCAGCCGCGCACTCGAAGCTGTACTCGTAAATCACGACTTGCACCTATGTTGTCGTGGCTGATGAGGACGGCCATGTGAGGGATGGATGGTAAAGAGATATGGCGACCTGGCAATAGATATCGTCCTCGAGATTATCCCATTGAACCAAGTTGAGAGCTGACTCTGACTGCCCCTGTAGCAGTGGTGCGTGGGCATGTGAGTAGCCTTGCAGGTCAGCCCGGCTGGTCATGGACGCAGCTTGAAAAGTATGGAACGGTCAGAAAGAAATATCAGCCAGCCGAGGAGTCACCTGAACGATTATTCATCTCTAGCTGCATGACTGCCCGTCGATGACTCGCAAGAGAGCAGTGAGGTCGCTTGTTGACGCCTCATAGGCAGGAGGCACGCACGCGTCTGCCCGATCCTTTGAACATTCACCTCGCGGTGATTGTGGCTTGGAGAGCGGTCGGGCGCTCGTCGCTCGTCCGGCAATACTGCTCCAAGTCTCAACCCAGATGTGAGATAGGCGCTGGTGCGGTCTGGGCAAATGGGGCAGTCGGGGCGGTCAACGCGCTGGGGGTAGGCGGGAGGGAGGACGATTCGCAGGAAGCGCAAGGTGAAGAGAGCAAGAGATACATATCTGAGTGTCATAGTCGTGAGCTGCTTTCCAGCATCTCTCCATGTGACGGACGATTTGGTCAATTGGGCGCCGACTGTCAGCTTGCACATACGTATCTGTAGCCGCCGACCGAGCTCATGACTGCAGGACTGTCCTCTGACAGCCGTGCCGTGCCGCACCAAAGATTACTGCAAGGCATAGAGCTGGCATTCAGTGTACAACTTTGATCCCCTTGACCTCTTCTTTAAGAAGCAGATCCCGTCTACTCTGGAATCCAGAACTCTGAGCCCGCTGAGACTTGCTCTTCATCCCATGTTTGGCATTGTACCCTTGTCCCGCAACGCAAAATCAGCAACCCCTGGTCGTGCGTGCGGCAACAATCCGTCACACGCAACCATTTGCATCCCGGCCGCGTTGATATTACTTGCCCGCAGGTCAGGCAAAGTCGCAATGGAGTAGATTGTTCGGGGGCGGGGGCTCGGAAACATGAAGGCAGGCATGGGATGCAGATAGCAGGGAGCACCGCGCAGTTGTCACGTCACCTCTCTGTCTCTGTCCAAAGATAGTCACGACCGGACTGATCAGCAAGGGTCAGTGAGAGCAAGGGGAGGCTAGGCAAGGCAAGAGGTGATAAGGCAAGGCTGCCATACAAGGAGAGAGACCTTCGGCAGCCGTACAGTAGGCAGGACGGAGCAGGAGAGAGTGTGTGAGAGAAATGTCTCGATGTATTATGACCCTGCTTGGGGTCATGCCACCAGTACTCTATAAAACAGGTTCACAATCATTGCCTTTTGGCTGAATGGTTTATGCCATTTCAGCTTGAGCCAGTGTATGGCTCGGCCTGTCAGTCAAGTTGTAACACAATGCAACAATTGCAAGAGTACTGGCGGGGCTACCAGTCTATTGACGAGGGTCTAGATAATCCGCGGCCTCTCTCTCCAGTACGGCATCTCTCTCTGCCTTTCCACCTTCTGTCTACATCCGTTGAGCTCTTTGTGCGTATCAAGTCTTGCTGTTCTGAACGCGGCGATGCCAAGGTGCACTGACAAGGCGTTGCAGTTGTATTGTCCTGGGTGGTGTGGTGCTGAAGGTGGGAGACTGACAGAGTAGGATCACATGTTAAATATGGAGCGCACCGGGGCGTGGATGTGTTATGGAGTTGGAGGATTTTGACTTGCGCAGAGCGCAATTCTCTCAACTCTTGCAATTCTTCAAAGTCATACAAATCATACTACTACATTCAGACATACATACACCCCACCTCCAATGCAGGCTATCCTTCTTAGACCTTTGCAGTCTATAACAACCTATTAAGCGATCAACCTATATCAACTTCCGCTCCCGCAAGGGGAGGCGAGTTGCGGCTCCACCGCAACGCTATCCTCATAGTCAGCCCTCATACCTGTGAGCGGACAGGTTTCAACGGGGTCTCGCCGCTACACCGTCCGTCTACGTCGAGCTCATTGTTCTCTCGTCTCCTATTGTCGAGTTTGCCGGATGCGGCAAACTCGCTGAGTAAGCATTGAGGAGGCCTATTGTTCTTTGATGGCAAGGATGGCAAGCGCGACAAGCGTTGAAGAGTTCATTGTCGTTGGCGAGGGCTGCGGAGACTATGTGACCTATTTGTGTGAGATGTAACCTTTGGTCCAACGGATGCGGTAATATCATCTGGGTTGGTCTTGACAAGTCGCGGCAAGCCTCAGCAAGTGCCAACAAGTGGGCGGCTCCATGTGCCTTTGGCTCCGACTTGCTGCTGCTTTGGTATCATTTGCGGCAACAGATCTGCTTCCCTCAGAGAACAGACCTTTGATTCAGCTGGCAGACAAGATGTTTGACAATACGATGATGACCGCCCTTGTCGAGTCTTGAGATGATACATGTGGGAGTTGAGGTCGCCTCACAGGGAGCACGAGTAGGCTTTCCAGGTAGGGTATGCGAGGAGGCTAGAGATACATTTGACTCTGACTCTAAGCAACGAGGTGGTACGCTCACCACTGGCCACTTTGGGCCTCGCCTTGATCCAAAATAGGCATCTATCTGCTTGGAGGACCACCAATATTCACCGCTCGATGGCTTGATTTCTGTCACGATGCTGCGCTCTCCCATTGGCAGAGGCGCTCTTGCACGGTATCAGACCCAGGAATAAAGGATAGAAGGTAGTAACGGGGGAGTTGTTACGATCCGGTCACCGTTGCCACCCATACAGGCCCTTGACCGTCCGCCACCCGGATCGCAACACCCCAAGCTGGAATACCGGAAGGGTTCACTCTCCAAGCTGGAACACTGGAAGGGTCTACCGCCAGGTGACGCCAGGGGGAATCAGGGAACGCCAGGTGACGCCAGGTGAAGTCAGGTGACGCCAGGTGACCCCGAGTGGAACTAGGAACCCAGGCCGGCCCGTACTGGCGCCAAGGTGGCACCAGCCCAGAGTCAGGTGGAGTGAGTGGCAACTTCAGGTGAAGGAGTTGCGCACACGGATTTGCCACCCAGCCTGTAGACATATATAAAGAGCCTACTTCTTGATCCTTCTCCCCAAGGATCAATCTATTGCAAGTTACACCTAGTTTTAGAGCCTTGCACCGAGCCCCTCTTTGCTCGCTTCGTCTTTACCTCCGCTCGCCACGACGCCTATCTCCGTGGGATCCTTCGAGCACTTCGACCATCGACATCCACACCGTGGCCGTTGTGGATTGTCGACTCTACTACGCCGTCCGACCAAGCCACAGGTTCAGTGGTTGTACCCCCTTTGCCTTCGGTGCAACCCAAGCTTGCCACATTACGACTACCGCCGTCTACTTGTCGCTGGACCTCAAGGCCGCCGGGTTCGAGTTGTTACAGGTGTCGAGGTAGAATCCGCGTTGAGATTGGACCCTCGTCGAGGTTGCAAGGTTGTCAAGGTAACTAGGTCGTTGATGATACAGCGTGAGTGTGACTCAGCCATGCTGCGTGCCAACGGAGAAAGTGAGATCGTCAATGGTACTCCATGGGACTCAATCAGAGAGTGCTGAAGAACTACGACGGGCGCCCTGGGCGGCCTATATGGCTCTCTGCCTGTTTCCAGCCATCTCCGTTCATCCAACGTGTTGACACGATGTCAGAGGTCGCGTTCAAAAGGTCTACCTAGCTATGGAATGGCTTTCTACCTCTTCACCACAGAGTTTCTCAAGCCTAAAATGCCGTAGTGGTGGCGGGGCACCTATCAGGACCCCCCTTGACCTGCTCACCGCTACCAAAACCCCTGTGCTCACTGTGCCACATTCAGCCGCCTTTCCATGACTCCGTAATTCCGACCCTGAACTCTGGACCCTGGACTTTTCACCCGGCTCCACAACTTGTCGTTGCCGCCGCCTCTTTCTCCTTCATACATCCATCTCCCGTCCATCTCTGCCATCCTGTCCTGCATATGTGGCACACCTTTGCAGGGGTTGCTCAGTGCTCCTCTTGCACGTGTGGCATGCCTTGCCGGCATTGCTCAGTGCTTGAGGCAGGAACTCCTTAGGCCTCCGGACAGCCAGTGGGCAGGGCCTTGCGGCCTTTGCTCCGGCATTCTCTGCACGTGTGGCAGCCTCCTTGCTGGAATTGCCCGGTGTGGGGATCCAAGGGCTTGACTGGCTGCAATCCGTTGCTCCAGCTGTTGGGACTTGGTGATGCGGGTTTCCAGTGACGGATACTTTGATGCACTCTTGATCTTGCTTTTCATGACGGGTGTAGGCTTGATGACGGGCATGGAGAGGTGCATGAGGAGTGGTGCCGTTGGTGGTTGTTTGCCGTGAACATTTCCTTTCTCCTTCATGTCCACTCTCTGCTCTGAGCCCTGCTGATGTGCAGTCATTTGCTGCAGTCTCTCCGCCAGCGTCCTCCTTCCTTCTGCCGTCCAACCCATCCTTTCTTGCAACGTCTCTGGTCCATTTGCTTGTGGTTTGATGGATGGCAGTGGCGCTCTTTCTTGAACGGGAGATGGAGGGAATACTTCAGGCGGAGGTGGTGGTGTGTCTGGCCGCTTGCAGTTGACCTTGAAGTGACCCGTATGTCCACACTTCCAGCATGCCTTCTCACTGTCAGGCTTCTTGCTCCGCGCCATGAGGATCATTGTCTTCCCCCCTGTCCCCATGTTCTTTCCCATATCCAGCACCGTGCTTTCTGCGCACACTCCTATCTCCTTGAAGTGCTGCCAGTGTGCCGGTCCACCAATTGCCTTGGTGAATCCATCTGCCAGTTGTCTTGCCGTTTCAACATACTCGAGCTTGTTCATCCCAGCCTCAGCTTGTTGACGGATGAAGTGGTATCGGAGCTCAATGTGCTTTGTTGAACGGTGGTGGCCTGGATTCTCTGTGAGAGCTATGGCGGATTGGTTGTCGCAGTGGATGGTGACAGGGCGTCGGACTGTCTGTCCAAACTTGTTGAGAATTGTTGATACCCAGATCACATCCTTGATTGTCTCAGTGAGAGCCATGTACTCGGCTTCCGTTGTGGATAGGGCAACACTCTTCTGCTTGACTGTGTCCCAGCTCACCGTAGATCCTAGAACCTTGAGGATATACCCTGTCGTGGACTTCCTGTCCTCCACATCTCCTGCCCAGTCTGCATCACTCCATGCCTCCAGCATGGGTGATTGTCCCCCTTTTCCTCCCAGCACTAGACCGTGTGTACGGGTCCCATTGAGGTCCTTGAGGACGTGCAGGCCTGCATACCAGGCTTGCTGTGTCGGGCTGGCACACTGTCGTCCAAGCGCACAGACTGCAAAGGCAAGGTCAGGTCTTGTTGTGATGGACGCCCACATGAGCCCGCCCACCAGCTGCTGATAGCGCTGGATGCCTTCTTGGCAGGGTTCTCCTTCCGTGGAGAGCTTCTTTGACGTCTCCAGGGGCGTGATGACTGTTCTAGCCTTTGCCTGGCCAGACCGTTGGAGTAGGGTATTGATGTACACGGATTGTGAGAGCATGATCTGATGCTTTTGGCGGTTGCAAGTGATCTTCAGTCCCAGCATGAACTGTGGCTCTCCAGCGTCCGTCATCTCCCATCTCCTGGCTAACACCTCCTTGGTGCGCCGCACAGTCTCCTTGTCTTGTGCTGCTATGAGCAGGTCGTCCACATAGACAATGAGAAAGACTGTTTTCTTTCCTTTGTAGCGGTATACTCCCCAGTCTTGGGAGATACGCTCAAACCCCATTTCCTTGAGGTACTTGTCCAGTGCCTCCCACCATGTCCGTCCTGCTTGCTTCAAGCCGTACAGCGCTTTGAGCAGTTTGACACAGTCCATGCCTGCTGCCACGGTGTATCCTTCCGGGCACTGCATGTAGATGGGTTTGTCAAGAAGACCATTAAGGAATGCGGAGACAACATCCATTTGACCTAGCTCCAAGTCGTAGTGGGCTGCAAGGGCAACAAATATGCGTAGGGAGGTGAGTCTTGTAACAGGCGAGTGTGTCTCGTCAAAGTCTTGACCAGGAACTTGCGAGTAGCCTTTGGCAACGATGCGTGCTTTGTACTTGGTGATCTTGCCGTGCTGATCTTGCTTGGTCTTGTAGACCCACTTGCTTCCAACAACTGTCCTGCCGTCAGGCGCAGTTGCGTCCACCCATGTTCCAGCCTTCTGGACGTTCTCCAATTCCTTCTCCATTGCCTTTTGCCATTCCTTGGCTAGAGGCAAGCTCATTGCTTGAGCATACATCTTTGGGCCATTGTCAATCAATGACTCCTCCACGGTGAGAGCCCATCCATGGTCTCCACCGTTGCTCCTGATCTGGACTCCTTCCAAGATCATGATCCTTGGGACCTGCTGCTGCTTTGCTTGCAAGCGAGCAGACTTCCTTGGCTCAACAGTTTCTGGCACTAGTGCTGTGACCTCCTCCATCTCCTCAGGAGTCTCCTCCACCGTCTCTTGTACTTTCTCTGTAACAGGTGGTGTTGTGTGCTCTTTCTCATGCTCGAGCATGGGAAGGGGAGGTTCTTGTACTTTTGTCGGAGGTGGTGAAGCAGGTGCTGTAGGTTCAGGTGGGACGTCCTCCTGATGTTGAGCCGCTGCGGGAGGTATTTCTGGTGTGGGAGCGTTGGCTGTGATGGGTGTGCTGACGGGCACCGCTTGCTCGTCCACTGTGCTGTTGACAGGTGTTTCCACCACTGCTCCCATATCCTCCTCATCCTCATTGTCTGAGGGAATCTCTGGCATCCCATCTGGCTTGGCTCCTTGTCGAGGGAAGATGACATCTCTTGTGTTGACTGCTTCCTCTTTCTCTGGATTCCAGACAACATAACCCGCGCTGCCATAGGGGAGTCCGAGGAGCTGTCCTTTCCAAGCCTTGGGCAAGGTCAAGTCTGCCTTGCGTTGTACTGCTGATGGTATGACCACCCAGCAAGTGGTGCCAAAAGGTTGAACATCATCAAAGTGTGGTTGGTGTCGAAAGAACTTTTCAAATACGGTGACTCCGTTGTTGTTGACCCGACATCTGTTGATGACCATTGTTGCATCAGCTACGGCCCAATCCCAGAAGCGCATGTCGAGGCTGCTTTCTCGTATCATTGCCGCTGTCCTCTCTTTGATTGTGCGGTTCATGCGTTCTGCAACTCCATTGAGTTGAGGTGTGTGTGCGGTTGTGGTTCGATGGATAATTCCTTTGTCGTACAGGAACTTATCCCAGGTGTACCCACTGTACTCCTTACCACCGTCAGATCTGATGATCCTGACTTTTCCTCCAAACTGCGTCTCTAGCAGATTCACTATCTTGATTGTGTCGTTCCAGGCTGACTTGTTTGGCATGGCCACGCTGACCAATAGCTTTGAGAAGTCGTCAATGACAGTGAGATAGTATGTGTGGCCCCTGACTGATGGTTTGAGCGGTCCTGCTACATTGGTGTGCAGAAGCTCGAGCTGTCTTTGGGCGCTGTAGTGGACCGCCCCTCTGACGCTCTGCCTGTCCCCTACATGACTAGGAGAAAGCCCTACGGCCTCTGCCTTTGCCCCTCAGCCGACATTCAATCCGACATCAACCGACATCCCCACGAGTACACCCGACGCCGTATCCGACCCACCATCCTCAGGCCTGATGCCCAAACCACAGCCTGGCTCACCTCGGACCCACCTACGATACAATACGACCTTACCCGACACACCATCCGACCTAGGATCCTCAGCTCTCATGCCTGATCCTGCACCATTCGACAATCGTGCTCCACTCACACTAATACGGCTGATGTCTGGACAATCCGTAGCAGACCCTTAAGCCACGCCCGTTTCCTCCCCGTGTCTCCCGTAGAATAGTTTCCTCTTGTAGTAGATTCTCCTTCCGTACTTATCAGCCGCGCCACGATATCGTACGTACACCGTACGTACTCCGTAGATTCCTCAGCCTGACTTTCATGTATATAAACCAGGCCTGAGAGAGAGAACCCATCATCACCTCCTCTTCTTCTATTCCTCACACTCCCGACTCCCCACTCCTCTCTACTCCTCTCTCTCTCAGAGTCTTGGCTCTGCCCTCTACTTTTCCTAACTGACTTACTTACTAGTGTTGCTCTGTGTGACATTGACTATCGCGAAGGAACCCAACACAGCTATCAGTCTTACAGACAGAGGCTGGCATTATTATATGTGAGGAGAAGGTAGGCTGTCTCTCTACACAGCTAACCTGAACCTTTACAGGCGCGCACAGGTATGTCGGTGAAGGAAAGCTTTGTTGCCTTGCTGATCATGCAAGTGTTGCACTGATCCCCCGTGAAGGTGGAATCTTTGTTGGTGATTGTGACTAGAGAAGCTTCTCCAGCTTCTTGATTGTACTGACACCCAGGTGACCGAGGTCAACATGCCACTCCTGCAAGGTCTTGGACAGAGCGCTACCCGCAGCTGCCATCAGGATCTTGCCCTTCTGCTTGGGCAAATCCAGCATCCAGAATCCTTTCTCACGTCTCAGCTTGAGTATGAGTCCATATCCCTTAATATCTCCTCCATCAGTTCTCAGACTGATCTCCCATCCATTCTCCATGGTTGTGCTGCCCGACAAGAGGTTGAGGCGGCCGTTGGGGAGGTAATGGACGTTGCTGATTGTGAATGGAGTGTCGTTGGGGGTTTATGTGTTGAAAGTACCAGCTGACTTGGCAGAGAATTCCATGTCGTCGTTGAAGCCCTCAAACTGAAGAGGCTCTTCAAGTGTCTTGATGTCTGAGAGAAGAGACTTGTCGTATGTGATGTGATGTGTCGCACCACTGTCTAGGACCCAGGAGACCATGTTGTCTTCCTTCTTAGTCAGCAACTGGTAGCCAGTCTTCTTGACTGCTTCCGCAACCAGTGTGAACCCTCTCTCATCTTTACGTGCAGCAACTGCTGCCGTTGCTCCCTTCTCCTTGGGAGGTTCCTCACAATCAATTCTTCAATGACCGGGCTTATTGCAGTTCCAGCAGACTCCCGGGGGAACCTTTCCGCCCGTACCCTGCTTCTGCTTGCGAGGGGAATAGTCTTGGTGACGGGGTGTCACGGTGTCACGGGGGGTTCCACACCTGAAGAGCGGTGTGGCGAGAATGTACGCGAAGGTACAACGAGGTTGCCCGGGGGCTTAGTCTCTGGCTCGCAAAGCCTAGAAGTCTGCCTTAGGACGAGAGTGTTGGGCGAAACCAACTGTGTGACTTAACTGTAGAAGAAAGTACAGTAGAGATCCATCGCTAGAGAAGAAGGGGGTCAGAGGCAAAACCTCTGGGTTTATATCCCCTTCACATGACTACAGGAGGGACTAAATAAAGAGTATCGCTTATCAAGCAAGTGGAGGTACAAGAGCGTGTATCCCGTATATACTTGGTTTGGTACCTTCGTATATCTGAGTACCTTCGTATATCTGAGATGGCTTGAAGCCTAACTCTGATGTACCTAGATCACGGGAACACGAGAACACGAGAAACTAGAATAAGTGAAGTGTGCGCTATCAAACCTAAGTGGTTGACCTGAATGACAGGTCTAGGAAGAGTTGTCGATCATGTCGACTGCCAAGTGGTGCATTGTCGACCCTGTCGATTGAGTGGGAACGCTTTGTCGACTCTGTCGATTGAGTGGGGACACTTTGTCGATCATGTCGACCCATTGTCGATTGGGTCGGTTGGCCAGAGAATATTTGTCGATCTTGTCGATCGACCAGAAATCCAAGTTACAGATGGGAGCGCACAGGAGCGCACAGAGGAGCGCACAGGACCGCACAGGACCGCACTTGGAGCGCACAAGAGCGCACACGGAGCGCACGGAGCGCACAGGCCGTTTTGGCTGGTTGCTGGCTTGGCTGGTCATGACAGGAGCTCCCCCTCTAAGGGCGAAGTCCTCTGAGCCTTGGTGATCTACGCTGAGATCTTTTGTTTTGATTATTGTTGTGTGGAGACTTGGTTTGTCGGTGACCCCTGGCAGGTGGGAAGAAATGGTTGTTGTCCTTGAAATGGTCCTTATGGAATTTTTGATATGCTGCTGTATCGCAGATGTTTTCCCAGGGCTCCCATGAATTGTGGGCCTCTGAGTAATCTTTCCAGCTGACAAGGTAGTCATAGCCGTTGTCTGAGCTGATTCTTGAGTCAAGAATCCTATCAATGACATATTCTTCTTGACCATCAACTTCGATGCGTGGCGGTGGGTCTTGCGGTTGATCAGGGTGACCTTTACGCATTGGTTCCAGTAGGTTGACATGAAAGACCGGGTGAATGTTCATTGTTGGTGGTAGATCCAGTTTGAAAGCCAAAGGTGAAGACGTTGTCCCAATGATTTTGAATGGGCCAAGCATCCGTTGATCGAGCTTCACTGAGGGTCGGAGAGTCTGAATGTTCCTTCGATTGAGGAATACTAAATCTCCTATCTTGAATTGAGGAGACTCCTTAACCTTTCGGTTGAAGAATTTGGTATAATGTTCCTGCGCTACTTTGATGTTGGTAGCAAGAGTCCGGTGTAAGGACTGTAGGGCCTGGAGGTGTGATTCTGCTGCAGGGACCGAGATTACCGCAGTGGAAGGTGTTGAAGGGTCGTTTGGGTGGAATCCATAGTTTGCTTGGAAAGGCGATAGCTGTGTTGACGCATGTACAGAATTGTTGTAACTGAATTCTGCTAGGTCCAGAAGTGATGACCAGTTGGCTTGATCATAGTCGCAGAAGGTCCTGAGGTAATGTTCCAAGACTTGGTTGACCCTTTCTGTTTGTCCGTCCGATTGCGGATGAAATGCGGTGGAGAAATTTGGTGTGATGCCCAAACCTTTCACAAAAGCTCTCCAGAACTGAGAGTTGAAGATGGGTCCACGGTCTGAAACAATGTCTTGAGGGATACCGTGTAGTCGCCATATGTTTTGTCTGAACATGACTGCAAGTTGTGGTGCATCAAAGCCTTCTTCCTTGAATGGTATGAAGTGGGCTTGTTTGGTGAAGCGATCCACAAAGACCATGATACAGTCATAGTTGCCTGATTTTGGTAGCTTAACAATGGCATCCATAGAAATAGATTGCCAAGGTTGGGATGGTATCGGTAGTGGCTGAAGTGGTCCATAGGGTTTGTGTCGAGGACTTTTGTTGCGTGCACATGTGTGACATCCATCCACATAGGTGTTTGTGAATTGTCGCATGCCAGGCCAGTAGTAATTGCGCGAAAGAAGGTGGTATGTCTTGAATTGACCATAGTGTCCAGAAGTTGGAGCATTATGTGTCTGCTGGAGCAGATCCGTTTTGACTTGAAGGTTGTCTGGAACAACAACTCGTCCTTTGTGAAGGATAATGTTGTCTTTCAGACTGAGGTCCTTGAGTTTCTCCTGAAGTGGAAGTGGTACTTGAAGATTTGTGTTACGCAAGAATGGTAACAGTTCCTTGAGAGTGGGGTTGTGAACCTGAAGTTTGTTGATCCTTTCAACAATGTCGGAATTTACTGGTGTTTCCCCAGCTGGTGCGGTACTGAGCGCGCCAATGACAAATTGTCCTGGCTTGAGGAGTGTGTGCGGAGGTGCTTCTGCAGCTCTACTCCCCCCTTGAAGATCTGACCTCCTGGTCAGGGCATCTGGTTTGCCCATCTTCTCTCCAGGTCGGTAGTGGATTTTGAAATCAAAATTCGCCAAAAGTTCAGCCCAACGAGCTTGTCGTCTGTTGAGCACTTTCGAGGTTGTGAAGTATTCAAGGTTCTTGTGATCCGTGAAGACTGTAATCTCCTTTGATCCTTCAAGGTAAGGCCGCCAATGTTTGAATGCTTCCACAATAGCAAGCATTTCCTTGTCGTATATCTCATAATTGAGTTCGGCCGGTTGTAGTTTTCGAGAATAGTATGCTACTGGATGTAGCCTTTTGTCATCTGAATGTGACAGGACGCCCGCAATAGCAAAGTCTGAAGCGTCTGTTTCCACAACTAAAGGTTTGCCCGGTTGGTAATGTTGAAGTACCGGTGCCGTAGTGAATGATTTCTTGAGAGCGTCAAAAGCGCTTTGTTGAGTTTCACCCCACTCAAATTTGACTTCCTTGCGTAGAAGCTGAGTGAGTGGTGCGGTGACCTTGGAGTATGCCTTGATGAATCGACGATAGAAGTTGGCAAAGCCTAGAAAGACTTGAACATCATGAACTGTCTTGGGTGCTGGCCAGGAAGTGACCGCCTCAACTTTCTGAGGGTCCATTCTGACTCCCTTGTCTGAGACAAGATAGCCCAGGAAATCAACCTCATGTTGAAAGAAGCTGCACTTCTCAGCTTTGGCCCATAGATGGTGTCCTTGTAGTCGATCAAGCACTTGTTTGACATGGCCAACATGTTCGTCCCTTGATTTGCTGAAAATAAGGATGTCGTCCAAGTACACGATGACGAAGACATCCAAAAAGTCTCTGAGAACATCGTTGATGAGGTTCTGGAATGATGCTGGCGCATTGGTAAGCCCAAAAGGCATTACCAGATACTCGTAAAGTCCATACCGGGTGCGGAATGCAGTCTTCCACTCATCACCCTTGGCAATGCGGACTAGGTTGTATGCGGTGCGCAGGTCAATTTTTGAGAACCATGATGCCTCTTTGAGTCTGTCGAGAGATTCCTGAATAAGTGGTAACGGATAGCGATTTTTTCGAGTAATACTGTTTAGTTGTCGGTAATCGACACACAGTCTGAGGGTGCCGTCGGATTTCTTGACAAAGAGAATTGGTGAACCGGCGGGGCTAGAACTAGGTCGTATGAACCCTTTCCTGAGGTTTTCCTTGAGGTAGTCGTCCAAGGCCTTGAGCTCTACTTCAGAGAGGCTATAGATTGGGCCAAATTTGGGTTGGGCGTCTCCTTCCAACGTGATGGCATGATCATAGGGCCCGTGCTCTGGGAGCTTATCGGAGTTGGACTTTCTGAATACTTCCAAATGAGAATGGAAGTCTGCGGGAATGATATCCTTGAGTTCCTTGATATCCAGGTCGGCGATATCTTCATTGTCCTCTGCTGGTGGTGGATCAATGAGACCTGAAACTTGAGCCGAGCTGGTGATCCCATAAATAGCTGCCTTCTTGAGGGCAGTCCTGAAAGCTGCTGCACTGACAAGAGCAATCTTGACAGGAGCTGAGATGGTTGAGGCTGATTCCTCATTGTTCCTTGAATTACCGAGTGTGTCGGTCCTTGATGTTGGCGTACCCGCAGCATTCTTGCTGGGCAGGTTACCTGAGCTCATTTTCCTTGAATGTCGAGGTGTCCTTGAAGCAGATTCCACTCTTGTAGGCTTGTCAGGCCTGCACTGTTCCAGACAGTACTGAGAGCAGAAATTGATGGTGTGACGGGACCAATCAATGCTTGGGTTGTGTCGAGATAGCCATGGGAGGCCCAAAATCACTGGATAGGTACCAAGTGATGTGATTTCCAGGGAGATTGTCTCCTCATGGTCCGGAAGGCTGATGCCAATAGGTGCGGTATGATGAGTGATGGCGCCAGAAGAGATAGGTCGCCCATCAATCACTGAAACTTCGAGAGGGGTGTCCTTGAGCTGCCTTGGAATGGCAGTAGAGTCGAGAAATTTGGTGTTGACAAAGCTGGCGGTAGCACCAGAGTCAATCATTGCCATTGTGTTGTAAATTGTGTCCCCATGGGTCAGCGTAATAGGGAGACACAAGTGATTTCCAGAAGTTGTCGATGTTGTCGATGGTAGTAGCGATGCTGCCGTAAGCCGTAGTTGATTTGAGTGTGCCAAGTTGTTGTGCCCCACTGAGAGCCCCAGAGTTGGGGGCACGCTTAGGCCTGGGGCTTGAAATTTTTTGAGTCCTTGGCTGCTGTCGCAGTAGTTGTAGCGTGGGCTGTGACTCTCTGCTGACGGCGTTTCTGAGCAATGGTGCACTCATAGGCCTTGTGACCAGGTTGGCCACAGTAGTTGCAAAGATTGTTCTTCATGCGGTAGTCTCTCTCAGCAGGAGTGAGAGGCTTGTACTGCTGCCGCATGTGGGTGGCATCAATTTCCATGGGTGTATGGGTGACTGTGGTTGAAGTCCCTGGAACAAAGTTGTTGAACCTAGGGACTAGGGTGTTCCGTGCGGTAGTCACCGAGTTGGTCTGCACATTGCGCTGGGGGACTTGAATACGAGGATTGTTGTGTGTTCGACGCCTTTGGTAGAGCAAGTCATCATACTCAATGGCAGAAGTGACAAGCTTGTCATAGGTGCTGAACTTGCCAGGGGCAAGAAGCCTGTCCTTGACATCGTCCTTCAAGCCATCGAAGAAGTTCTGCTTCTTTGTCTCATCGTTCCAGTTGACATAGGCAACATGGCGCTGGAACTCAGTAGCAAAAGCGCTTGCTGATCCAGTCTGCCGGAGACCCTTGAGGCGAAAACGGGAAGTCTCTGCCAAGTTGGAATCACCAAAGAACTTCTTGAATTCAATCTGGAAGTCGTCCCAATTCTGAAGCCAGATTGGCTGCTCTGCCTCTGGATCAAGGTAAGGTAAGACCCATCGGTAGGCCTCTTCCTTGAGCAGATTGGTGGCAAAAGCAATGCGCGTGATGTCGGTTGAATAGGTTGAAGGCTGAACCGCAAAGACCGTGTTGCACTTGGCTAGGAACTCAAGTGTCTGCTCCTTGCGCCCAGTGAAGGGTGCAGGGTGAGAGATCTTGGGCTCCTTGTAGTGCTCGGGTCTAGTGGTGCTGAGAGCCTGAAGAGCATTGATCTGAGCTTGAAGCTGCAGGATCATATCATGCTGCTGCTGGAAGGCTGCCTCAGCGGTGAACTGAGAACCATTGTTGGAATTGTCTGAAGACATTGTGGGTATACCTGTTAGTCAGCGAAATACAAATATGGTAGAAAGGGTGGTAGGTTCTGGACAGAGGGCACAAGATGATAATAGAAGGAACGATACTATGGGTGGCAAAGTATTGCCTTTTGCTTGAAGTATCTTGACCTTGGGTGGCAAAAGTTGGGTGGCAAAAAGTGGGTGGCAAATGATGGTGTCAAGAGTGTCGAGGATGGCGAGCAAGGACTAAAGGGTAGCGATGGATACTGTCACGGTGTCACGGGGGGTTCCACACCTGAAGAGCGGTGTGGCGAGAATGTACGCGAAGGTACAACGAGGTTGCCCGGGGGCTTAGTCTCTGGCTCGCAAAGCCTAGAAGTCTGCCTTAGGACGAGAGTGTTGGGCGAAACCAACTGTGTGACTTAACTGTAGAAGAAAGTACAGTAGAGATCCATCGCTAGAGAAGAAGGGGGTCAGAGGCAAAACCTCTGGGTTTATATCCCCTTCACATGACTACAGGAGGGACTAAATAAAGAGTATCGCTTATCAAGCAAGTGGAGGTACAAGAGCGTGTATCCCGTATATACTTGGTTTGGTACCTTCGTATATCTGAGTACCTTCGTATATCTGAGATGGCTTGAAGCCTAACTCTGATGTACCTAGATCACGGGAACACGAGAACACGAGAAACTAGAATAAGTGAAGTGTGCGCTATCAAACCTAAGTGGTTGACCTGAATGACAGGTCTAGGAAGAGTTGTCGATCATGTCGACTGCCAAGTGGTGCATTGTCGACCCTGTCGATTGAGTGGGAACGCTTTGTCGACTCTGTCGATTGAGTGGGGACACTTTGTCGATCATGTCGACCCATTGTCGATTGGGTCGGTTGGCCAGAGAATATTTGTCGATCTTGTCGATCGACCAGAAATCCAAGTTACAGATGGGAGCGCACAGGAGCGCACAGAGGAGCGCACAGGACCGCACAGGACCGCACTTGGAGCGCACAAGAGCGCACACGGAGCGCACGGAGCGCACAGGCCGTTTTGGCTGGTTGCTGGCTTGGCTGGTCATGACACGGGGAGGACCAACATTCTGTTGTCCACGGCCTCTGCCTCTGTCCCGTCCACCTCCTTGCCCATGCAGCTCGCCCCTGCCAGCATACATTATGGCTCCAGGCTGCGTAGCTATCTGAGCCCCTGCTCTGTCCGTCTTCCTTCCTTGCATCTCCTCATAATAGATGCCATGCAGAGTCCCAAATGTCTGCTTGTCTTTAGGCTGCCGTTCAAAATCGCGTCGTATATCCTTGAGCGAGTACGGCAGTGACTGAAGGAAGAGGTTGCAAATACCGGCGTCAGTCTGAAATTTGGACAGACCTGACTTTGTGCCGCGCTCTACCAGAGAGCCAAACTTGCGCAAGCGTTCTTGCATGTCACCGTTGTCGAGGAGATAGAATGCTGTGATCTCTGCTCAAAGTTTATTGACTGATGACTCCTGCTTGAAGTGGTGAGCATCGCAGATGAGCTTCCAAGCGTCTGCTGCATGCTTCTCTCGTACCACTTGCCAGTGAAACTGCTGGTCCACTGAGCGTAGAAGGAGAGACAGAGCCTCCCTATCCTTCTTGTCCCAGTCCAGCACTTCACGCCTGCGCTAGTCCGCGCTAACATCCTTTCCAAACCTATCCACCTCCACAATGTCTCGTTCTTCCGTGCCATGACTTGTGCCTTCTGCTCCGTCACCCTCCTCACCCTCTCTTCCGTCCTCTCTGCCCATCTCTTGGACTCCAGGGACTAGCCCAATTGCTATCTCCTGCTTGACTTGGACGTGGGGTTTCTGGGATGGGTCAACAGGCCTGGTGAACGTGCCCAGGAGGATATCCACATATCCCCCGGCATAGGCAGCATCAAGGATTGCCTGGTGCCAGCCAAAGAAGTTGTCGCCACTGAGTGCCGGTTTGACTCGGCCGTTGGCCTACTCAAAGCGTTGGTACTTGTCGGACAATGTGTGTGATGGTTTTTGGGCTAATAGGACAACAAACAGATAGCTTCTGATTCCAAATCTGTTGATACGATGTCAGAGGTCGCGTTCAAAAGGTCTACCTAGCTATGGAACGGCTTTCTACCTTTGAACCACGGAGTTTCTCTAGCCTATAATGCCGTAGTGATGGCGGGGCACCTATCAACACAACACCTACTCCGTTGTCGAGGTTCTCCAGCCCAAGGTAGGTCACGTGTTGGCCACGTGAGAGGTGTCGGCCATGTGCGTCGGTCGTTGAGGGCGTGGCCGTTACGAGAGGCTGCAGCCCGGGCCGCAGCGAGCTCAACAAGCTCGGCGCACGTCGAGGCGGTCGAGGACGCCAACGCTGGCGTTGGCAAGGCAACTGCGGCAATCGTGGCCGCGTTGGGCAAGGCGACCGGGCCTGGCAAGGCCGGCGAGCAGGACGGCGAGGCCGACCAGGAGGAGGGGGCAGACGAGGCGGGTGCGGTCAACGATGAGGTCGACGACAAGAACTAGGAGGGCGGGGCCGAGGACAGCAACGACAAGGCGATTGTCGCCAAGCCTCAGGAGCAGGTGGCGGCGCTCCAGGCCGAAGTGCGCCAAGCCAGTCGCTCTCGTTGGGAGGAGGACGAAGGTGAGCTTGTCTTGTTGGGTTTGGCAAGCGTCGCTGATCAGCATACTCTGATGAAGTGACACCCCCTTGTCACAAGCGGAACCAGACTTGACGGGAGTCGTTTATCCGAGTGAGTGATTTGGCGAGCTTTGGCGAGCATGACTGATGTCGGCCAGGCTCGGTACCCCGACGTTGAGGAGCCAGCAGAGCCATGCCAGAGATGCAACATGGACGGTTTTACTTGCTTGGTTTTGCCGGGCCTAGTAAGGTGTCGAACCTGCACTTTGGGCCCCTGCAGCTTCAAGTCCGAGCGGGAGCGAGGATCGGTGAGGGCTACTGAGGCCTGCGCGCTTGGCGAGCTCGCGCCAAGTGAGCTCCCAACAATATTTGCCCTTGTGGGCTATATTTGGGAAGCAACCGAGCCCGGGCTACACTCGTTCTTGGTTGCTGAGCTTTGGCGTAGGACAGCGCTGGGCCCGGAAGCCTTTGGTCTGCAGGCAGACCCGAGCCCGGAGGCGGGTCCTTCTGGTTTGGCGTAGTCGTTGTATGTAGCCTAGTCGCAGCTCATGCACGTCTCGACCTCGGCGAAACTTGACGAGACTCGGCAACCTTGGGCTTTGCGGGGTGCCTCTCGTGAAACTCGTCCATGGGTTCTTGACATCCGTCCAAGTTTTCTGCAGATTCCCAAGTGGTTGACCCATCCGTGTGTTCATAGCCTTCCCAGGCGACAAGGTACTCGATCTGGCGACCTCGACAACGCGCATCAAGGATTGCCGCAACCTCGTAAAAGTTGCCGCGCTCTGGGTTGGACTCGACAGGCAGCGGCGGGTCGTAGCTCTGACCTTCAAACGTATTGGCGGGTGGAACGGCTTGATGAGCTTGATGTTGAACGTGTCGTGGACGTTCAGCGAGTCTGGCAAGGCGAGGCAAAAGGCCTGGTGACCCGCAGTCCCAACAATTTGATAGGGTCCTCCGTGGCGTACTTGGCGAGTCTTGATGTTTCTCAACGAAAGCATATCAAGGTCTGTGATCTTGAATTCCGGCGGTTCTGTTCTCCTCCTATTAAATCCCTTGGCGTACTTCTCGTTTGCCTCGGCGATGTTCCGTCTGCATAGCTCATGCACTTCCTTCAGCACAGCGACCTTCTTGCCACTGAGTCTTGACGGAATCTTAGCTCTGAGGCAATGGAATTCTGGTCACCTGTTGCCCGCTCAGCACTTGCTATGAGTGATGAGGAGGGCAACAGGCGGCGGCATTCTACAAGGTTGTCGAGGGTGTCGGCGTTATAAGCGGAGTTATTGTTGGTGGCAGCTTCCCTGCCTTGTCGAGGATGAACCTCGTCAAGGAACAAGCTTGTCAAGGATGAACCTCGTTGAGGAACAAGCTCGTCAAGGATGTGTGTGCCTCGACGAGGCTACTCGAGGATGAGTCAAGCTCATGTGAGCTTACTACCTATTTCCGTTGCCTCCCCTCGCAAGCATGTCTATTGACTCTGCTGCTCTGCTTCTCCTTGCCTTCCCAAACCCAGTAACTGCCTGAGCTGTCTTGTCTTCTCGGCCGAAAGGTTCTTGGTCAGGATGTTGGCTCGGTTGCTGTCTGTGGGTGTGTATTTGAGTTCAAGCAGTCCGCCAGCCTGATGCTCTTGTATCCCCTGGGCTCGCATGTCAAAAGCCTTGTTCTACTTGAACCCGTGTTGATGTTCGGCCAGTTGAATGGCTCCATTGTTGTTGTGGTAGATGGGCACTGCTCCATCTATACCTAGGTCGAGGTCGCTCAATAGTTGCCTGAGCCATTTTGCCTCCTTGCCCGCTTCTGTTGATGCCAGGAGTTCTGCTTGGCTTGTCGACAGTGCGACTGTGGGTTGTTGCCTGCTTTTCCATGACACAATGCCTCCGTACGTGTTGAAGACATAGCCGTTTGTGGATTGGCGTGTGTCGAGGCATCCTGTCAGAACAGACTTTTGTAAGCGGTCATAAGACAGCCTGCAGTGCATTCACACTGTACCAAAAGGTATGTTAATGGATCCTTACTCTAAGGGATCCGCACCGCTTATATTGGACTTGTGTCAGTTTCCTGACACATCCACCCCAGTCTGCGTCTGCCCAGCCTAGCAGCGCTCTTCTTCCTGCATGTTCATCAAAGGTGAGTGCGAGATCTGATGTTCCTTGCAGGTACCTTAATAGGTGCTTTGCGGCCCTCCAATGTGTGAGTGACCACTTGCTTATGAAGCGACAAAGTAGTGAGGTGGTGTAGGCAATGTTGGGTTGGGTGATTGTGGCAATGTAGAGGATTGAACCGGCAAGTGCAGGAAACGGTTTGTCTCGAGCCTCGTCAACCTGCTTTGGTGTAGCCTTGACGAGCTTTGCATCAGGCAAGATTGTCTTGCAGGCTTTACCGGTTTCACCGAAGCGTTGAATAACAGCTTCAATGTATGCTCTTGTGACAAGTACATCTTCTTGTTTGGCCTGTCTCGATAGATGTTGATGCCAAGGAAGTATGAGACCGGTCCTTGGTCCTTGCACTCGAGGTCCGTGTTGATCTTTCATTTGATCTCGACGAGGCATCGCGCTGCATAGCCTGGGCGGCTTCTGGATAGGATAGGATGGGTCAAGGCGTGAGCCGTTGATTGAAACAAACAGGCGGGACAATGCCAGTTGGGGACGGGAAGGAGAGGATGGCAAGCCGGTCGTCGACTGATATGCCCTCTCACACGCTGTCTCTGTCGATCTATCTATGCTCTCTCCACAAAAAGGTGTATCTTACAGCCTCTCGTGCGTCAACAACACGGCTGCGCCGTCAGTCTCTATCCATCAAACATCGTCGACGAGGCTCGCGCTCTAGAATCGTCGAGGCTAGTGTCCGTCAAGACGTAGTTCATGACAATCCTCTCGCCTTCTCGCCTTGGCGCGAGACGATCAAGAAGAACTCAATACGCATCTCTTCGGATTGAGCATTGCGAAGACGAGTACATAGTCACGTCCACTCTCAAGATCGACACGAACTCCGGGATACCTAGATGCCCATCGATTTGGACTCGCAGATTTTGAGCTACTTTGCGGGCGGGCGTATCCACGAGACGAAATGACTCGTGGCCGTGCATCGCTCCCACTTGCTCCCCCTCACGATCCACATCGTCCTAGCCAGGTCGTATCTCGTCCAAGGAGCGAGAGTGTCAGCGTCGTCGCAAGGCTAGGGAGGATGACGAGTGTTGGCGATGCGGCGAGATGGGTCATTGGGAGCGCAACTGCACGGCTGCAAGTCAGCGCAAGACTCGTAGAGACCGCAGGGACCAATAGACATCGAGATGAGCAGGGCGACACCGACGACGACATGAGAGCGACGAAAGCGCTGACGATGAGTGCTCGGTTGCAGACAATGACAAGCGCATCACCATCCCGGCCCATGACAGCCTGCTCGCAGTCGGCGTGATGGACACATGGATCGGCCTCACCGTCGGCACCAACGAGTGGGCCGATCTGCTCGGCAACCCATAAGCTGAGAGCAAGGCCGTTGTTGCCGCAGCCGAGAGCATCGCCGAGATCGCAGATGACGGTGAGACCGCCTGTGAGGCCGTTGCCGAGAACAGCGAGGCCGTCGAGGACATGGAGAACGTCGTCGAGACCGCCGAGAGCGTCGTCGAGACGGATTGGGTGATCGACAGCGGTGCCACCCATCATTTGACCCCGCACCGCTCGATACTCAAGAGCGTGCGAGTGCTCGAGACGCCCGTTGTCTTCGGGCTGGCGGGGGGAGGTACCGTCGAGACCGTGCAGGTAGGCGAGATCGACGTTGTGCTGTCGGGACGACCCCTCACCCTGCAAGACGTGTATCTCGTGCCGACTGCTCGAGTCAGCGTGTGCTCGCTACCCAGACTGCTTGCCCCAGGCTGGCAGGCGGAGATCAGAGACCGCGGCGGGACGCTGCAGAGAGAGGACGAAAGGCTCACGCTGCGCAAGAGAGGATCCCTGTGGACCGTCGCTCTTAAAGCCGCCACCAGCCCGACCGCCCTGGGCCACATCGCCGCCGCCGCCGCCGCGGGAGAGTCGCACGGCGATTATGAGGGCAAGGCGGCGCGGTTTGGTGATCAGATGGGAGAGGGGGAGCCTGTGACGAGAAGAGCGCCGCGGATACGATATGGGCCAGAGAGAGGTGAGGCATCAGGGAACCGTCAAGCCGACACCGCTGCAGAGCTGGAGATCAGCCCGACCGGTCAAAGTCAAGGTCCGCTCACCAAGTCGCTCGCCACCGCCGTTACCGCACACCGTCTTAAAGCCCTACGTCATAACAGTCAGTACGCGGCGCAGGAAGACGGCTACATGCGCATGTCAGCCATCAATGACCATCAAGAGACGAGCGACGACACACAGACGACGTCAAGTCCTGCAGACGGGGACGGTGTGGAGCCACATCACGTGTCCAAGCCGAAACGCCGAAACGCCGCCGGTCAGCCGACCCCTCATCAGCGTCATCAGCAATGCTTTGCTGCATGCGCACGGGACATGAGGGACTGCATGCATGCAGGGGGAGCTGGAGAGCATCAAAGAGGAGCAGATCCATTGCCAGACACCAAGATCGTTGTGATTGGTGGACAAACGACGGAGAACGGCAGGATCGCTTCCAATCTACATGGAGAAGGCAGAGCGGTGAACCGTGCAACGTCTGCATCAGTCGTTCTCGGGCTTTATCGCTATGGTGCGATAATCAACAGGCTGTACGACTCTCCAGAGGTGGCCCCATGCTATCGCAGACGCCGTCGCAGAGACGCTCGAAGAGTTGCAGACCCCCGACTTCGAGGGGGAATGTTGAACAATAAGCACCGTGAACGCCTCATAGCCGCCGGAATTGCTTCTTTGGGTAGGATGCGGAGGAGAACAATAGGACGACGGCCATGCTGCTGTGCACAGGCCGTCTGACTGCATTATACAGGAGGGCGAATGCATACCACGCTCATTTTGTAACAGATTAAAAGTCCCAAGTCTCCGCCTTGGGCGTGGCAGACGAAGGCGCAGGCCTACAGCCGCGGGTGCAATCCTCACACCCTCTAGGGATGCCGCCTGCAGGGGGAGCGCACGGTGTATAACACGTGGCTTTCCGGGTTCCGAGTATCCAGAGCATCTCTCCAGGGGGGGTGTTACAAGATGGCGATCAATGCCTTGACACTCGACTGGCCGGTCACTTTTGTTTAACAATTACCGCCATCGCGCGATGTACCTGGCCATCAGGCCGCAGCAGCTCCGACGGCAGGTCAGTCATGTCGAAGTCTTCTTTCAGGACATCGTCTGCAAGAGCCGGACTGCAAATCGTTCGCAGGTGCTGACATATCTCTGACGAGTCTTGCGATTATTCATCATGTCAAAACTTTACCATCTCTTGATTGATTTGGGTAAGGTGCGCTAGCCCGTGGATATATATCTATTGAAGGCTGAGTCGTGCCTAATCGAGGGGCTGGGCAGCCGCTGTGCGTCGCGGGTGTCCGGAGTTGGCGGTTCCGCAAAGCCAAGAGAGAGTGTCGCTGATACAGGAGGGGGATGCAGCTTGGCGCTCCCATGTGTGGTGTTCGAAGAGCCAAGTGGCCAGGTCTGAGCGTGTTGAGCGGACACGACAGACATGGTAATTGACAGCTGTGCTGTATCGCAGGCGGAACGCGAACGCTCTTGTTGGGGGAGCGCCCTCGACCGGGCGATCCCCTCCTACGGCTCATGCTCGGGGGGCGAATAAGCAAAGGAGGAAAACGCTGGCTCGGAGGTATCGTTAAGTTGGGGGCGTTTCTCGAACTCTTGTCGTTCAACCTTCAGTCGTGTCTCGTACTCATGCCAATACCGGCATGACGGAGCCTCCGACAGCGGGACGTGTTTCTTCCGCTCCATCGCCGTCTGCCAGTCACGACGAATGGACGTATTGTGCAAATGATACAGCTTCCCACCCTTCCGGTCCAGCCCACCATCCCAGTCCACCTTCCAACACCATCCGCGTCCGAAGGATCCTCAAGCTCGCTCGAACCTCTCTCAGGGGACGTCACGCCTTAATCTGAGACGCTTGTCGGATCCCGGGCTTCGTCTGGATCGTCACGCTTCGTGTCGCTTTCGAATACAGTACCACGAAGTCTCCATTGCGCAACCCATACGCCCCGCCGAAACCGCCAAACCTGACACCCGACTTGACGTCGGATTTCCGCCCTTGCCCCGGTCCTTCCACTGTGCCCACCCCACCGAATACGCCCATTGTCGAGGGACGTCCCCCGCTCAAACACACGCCCTCATTAAAGTTCATCGTTGCGGATTCAAGTTCTGGCGGAGGGAAAGGCCTAGTCCTCAATCAACCGGTGAAGCGAGGCGAACTCATCATGGCCAAACCCCCTCTGGATGTCTTCGACTACCCGCTCTACTCCCGCAGGATCCACGAGGTGATGGGTTTGAGGACACGGGGGCAGAAAGATGTCCTCAACGCTGTCGGCACTAGGTATGGCAAGAAGGATAGGGTGCTTGACATCGTCGAGACCAACACCGCTTCCAAACCAAGATCCCGAAGTTGTTGAAGCGGACGAGACGAGGAATAGATCACCTCCCCCCGTCCCATTCTTGAGTATATCTCTCGAGTCAACCACGGCTGTGCCTCAAACGCGTCGTGGATCTGGAATCCGAAGGAAGGCGAGCAAGGCGTCATGGGTGTGTTGTCACTCTACCGTCTGGATCGCTCTCCTAAGTCAATAGGCCTTTGAGCTACAAAGACCTGCTGACGGGAGGACCCTCTCTGCTATTACGACCCAACTCTTCGCCACCATCTGAAGCAGTTGTAGTCTTCCGTCGCACTTGGCCTGGACTTCCGCCGGCAGCGTGCAAAAAGCGCAGCCGCAGGAGAAGTTGAATTTGTCCAGCAGACAATCTTGACGGATTCGTAGCGGCTCAAGACTCGGATCCAAAGACTCTTTGGGGTTTGCTCGCGATGGCGATGCTCGAAGGCAGTCCCGGACACCTCCGGCCAAGCTCGACGCCGACACAGGCTCCGTGACAACCCCTCCACCCCATCTCTCGGCAACAGTTTCCTCTCAACCCAGCCCCAGGTCCTCCCCGTCCTCATCTTCTCCCCGATCTACTCTCTCAGGTGGTCGGCGGTCCCCCGTCCCTCCTATCAACTACTCGTGATCCATAGCGTTTCGTCCTCCAACGCCCTTTCGTCCGGGATTAGGAAATCTTCTAATGGTCGCGTGCATGGAAACATTAGCGGCGACCTCCGACATTTGTAACAGTGGACGAAACGCTGAGTACGAGTAGCTGAGTACTGTACTCGTACTCGCCGATCCCCATGGCAGCGAAAGCCGTCTTCCCGGCACCGACAGCTCCTCCTCCGATATCTACCATCCGCCTGAATCCCAACCTCTCCACTGAACCCCTCCCTCCTGTCGCATCCAGCTCCAGTACCCGCTGGACGCCCAAGATACGTCTCCTTGGCGGCTCCTCTGCAGCCGGCCCATCCCGCCACGACGCATTGGCCGCAGCCCCTCCTTCCCTAGACATCGCTGCCCCCTCCCTCTGCCTGATCAACCCGGAGGGCTCGGTCGATTGTCACCTCCGAGCCGATCATCCTGGAGCGAATGTATCCGCGGACCAAGCCCAGGCCGCTGGGTGCATCCTTTGCTTGTGTGGGGTGTTCTTCACAGCCCACATCAAAGTTTGCCCTTCTGGCACGCCTCCGTCTCCACCCCCCTCCCGACGACATACATGCAAGCGACTGGCCCCGGGCGTCGCCGTGGCCTTTGTTAATGCCGCCAACCGCTTGGCTATGTCCCACCTCTCTCGACCCTCCTCTCGCGACCTCCTCTTCCTCGCCGTCCGGAAAGCGGGACTCGTGCCAGGGCTTCCCAGTCGCACCGTGCCCATCCGCCTCGCCAACTACCCCACCCTACCCTGGCCCAAGCACGACCAGACCTCGAGAATCCGCCGCCAGCCCGTAGCCACTGTGACAGCCCTGGTCGAAAGCGGCCGGCTGGGTGCCGCAGTCAGCGCTCTCCCTACAGGTGCCGCCATCCCGGACATCGACCACACAGTCCTTGATGCCCTACGCGCCAAGCACCCCACTGGGCCTGACGACCCTTCCTCCGCCTCTCACGACCACCTCCGCCACTCATCCCCTACAGCGCCTGACGCTGCCGTCATCTCCAACACCGTTTCCAATTCCCGCCCCCACACCTCCCCCGGCCTCTCCCGGTGGACCGTCTCCCTGTTGTCCCTCCTCTGCAAAGACAGCACAGTCATGAACTTCATCCAGTCGGTCGCTACCTCAATGCTGGATGGTACATGTCCCGGGTACAACCTCCTCTGCGCCTCCCGCCTTACCCCACTGCCCAAAGACAACAATACCGACGTCCGTCCGACTGCCGTAGGGGACAAGATCTTCCGCCTCTCCATGAAAGCGATCGTCCGCAAGTGCTGCTTTCAAGCCTCCTTCCAGCTCGCGGTACAGTCCCCTTGCGGCGTCGAGCCCATTGTCCCCATGGCCCAACGCCCAACGCGTCAGCGACGGGGACTTCTCCCACTCTTAGTCGCACCTCACTCTCCTCGACGTCTCCAATGCCTTCAGCACCCTTGACTGCGCCCACATGGCACGCGCCATCGCCCGCTTCGCCCCAGCTCTCATGCGCCTCGCCAGATGGGCCTACAGCTCTCCTAATCGTCCGCAACGACAAGCCAATAGTCCTCTGGTCCTCGCAAGGCGTCCGCCAAGGCGACCTCATCGGCCCGCTGCTCTTCTTCATCGGCTATCGCCCCACCTTGCATCCCTACAAGCCGACCTTGGACCAGAACGACTAGTCATCTCCTACCTAGACGATACCTTCGTCTTCCCCCCCGGCGACTCCACCCTTGACTCCGCCATGCCTTCCTTCGCCTGCCCCTTCTCCTTCCTCCCCATCAACCAGCGCAAGTCAAAGACCATCCCTGTCGACAACATCCAGACCGACGACCTCGATCTCTTGGGATCGTTCGTCGGCCCGGACGAGCCCCGCTCCGCCTCTCTTTCCTCCAAACTGTCTGGATTCCGACCCCTCATCGACCTCACTCAACAACGCCCGACCACATGCGCCCGGCTCCCTCTCCGCTCCTCCATCTTCGCAAGACCCCGCCATCTCCTTCGTTCCCTCGACCCCGCATCCACCGCCGGCACCTGTTTTACAGGCGATGATATGTTCGCCACCGCCCTCTCTCGAATCCGCCGCGCCTGGCGTACCGACGCCTTGCATGATACTCCTCTTTTCCAGCTCCCCGTCCGCCTCGGCGGCCTCGGTTTCCTCGCCTTCACCACCAATAGCCCACATGCCTGCGCCGACGCCCACAAGTCCGTCAGGCCCTCCTCTCTGAGCTCCTGCTAGCTATACCCCTCCCACTTTCGTCTCCCAGCGGCAGCGCTGCGCGGGGATGTTCCTCGACAATCGCAACCGTCTATTCACAACCCTGTCCGTCGACGAGTGCATGGCCGTCCTGGAGGGCTCCTCCGAGGTCGGGCGACAGTGGCTGTCTCCCATCCCATACTCCCATGCCCTCCGCCTCACCGACGCCGGCATCGCAGCCGCCCTCCAACACCGCTTCCTTCTCAATCCTGACTTCGACCGTTACCTCGACTGCTCTCTCCCCGATCCTTCCTTTGACCACCCCGACCGCTGCATGAATGTAGCGAGACACGGCTTCCGCCGCCATGAAGTTGTCAAGCACGCCTTGGCAGCCGCCCTCAACTCCTTTCCAGACGCCCAGAATACCCCGGCAACGGGGGTCGGAGGTGAGAGACACAGCCCTCACACCGATTCGCCCCCGAGAGGACGCCCCAAGAGCTGACCAACAAAGACTAGAGGATATCGGCTCCTCCCTGTGATCACGTACACCATGCCTGGAAATGAGCTGGCAGACTGGTCCTACGTGGAGTGGAGTCCAGCTCACGCTATCTCCCAGATCTTGGTTCCTCTCGAGAAGGTTTTGCACTTGCATGATGTCGACACCATGGGCCGCTCCACGCTTGCGCATGGTCGAGACCTCCGTGGACGGCGGAGCTCTGTGCGTGACTCGGCCTTTCCCATCGGACGAGCTCACCTGTGTAGGGTGCGTCGGCGCATGGACGGTGATCCGCGCTTTCTGGCAGACCAGGTCTATTCCTGGTCAGTTGAATCGCTACAGGGTGACAACTGGGCCCGACCTGCGATGTAGCACACAGGTACGATCGACACGCTCTTGGTGCGCCGCGCAAATGAGAAGCACAGATTGGGCACCATCTGCTGCAACGTGTCGGGCGTCATGCCCAACCGGCAGATGTAGTGCGTCGGCCGGGCGGTGCCCACCCGCGCGGTGTGCGACTGGAGGAAGAAGTCGTACACGTATGGGTGAGTGACCGTGCGATCGATCACCAGCCCAGAGGGCAGGTTGCCGGACCTGTCCGTGTCTGCGACTTTACCGAAGCAGGCTGGGATGTCAGCTCAATGACGGCCAAACTTGGTTGAGCTGACATGACTGAGGTCCGCGCCGAGAATCATTGTCTTGCCCCGCTCCATGCCGGGTACGAGCTTGCTCTGACTCATCAGCTCGGCTGGGATGTCAGCTCATTGACCCTCAAACACGGTTGAGCTGACATGACCGAAGTCCGCGCCGAGAATCATTGTCTTGCCCCGCTCCATGCCGGGTACGAGCTTGCTCTGACTCATCAGCTCGGACTATCATGTATGTATGAGCTGACTTGTATTCTCATGACGAGGCTGTCGGTGTAGGGCTTGATGCCTCGTTCTGAGTAGAGTTTGGCGACTTGCATGCACTGCGCAGGAGCGGGCGCTGAGCGTGAGGAGCGACTTCGAAGCAGAGCCTGAGGTACTCGCCCGTGGGCTGAGTAAACGAGACTCGCTTGATCTGCCCGTACAGCCAAGCATCTCTGTCTGGTCAGCTACTGGCACGAGTAAGCCACGGTCTCACCTTCCAGGCAGGATGATGCAGATTAGCTGAGGGCTGCACTTCCCGGTCACATATGCGCTCCTCGCCGCCTGTTGCAATGAGCGGATCACGTTCTCCTCTTCGCGGGGATCGACGGGTTCGGAGCATTCGGGTCGTCCGTTGGCCACTTCGATCCCGTGCGACTCCATCACCCTGCAGAGATACTGCACATATCGCTGCATGTCTCGCGTGCCGAAGAACCTGTCAAACGAAATTACCCACCAGGCTTTGAGGGGTTGCGGGCCATTGAGGATAAACTATGTGTCAGTCTTTGACGCGCAGGAGTGCTGAAACAGAGAGGAAAGACGTCTGACTTGCTTGTGGCGGACGTCCCACTCGCCTTCGTTGGCTCGCCCTACTTGCCCATGGGCGTAGAAGGCTATCTTGAGGGGTTGCAGGATCCGCGCTTGCACCTTGACCATGTCAATGTTGACCTAGATCAATCAGCTCGAGCTTAATACGCGGTGTGTGTGAGCTGTACCTGCCAACCCCAGGCAGCGATTTTCGGCTGTTTCTCATGATGCAGCTCTTCTCGCCACATGTCGATCTGCTTGGCGCGCCTTGCGGCTTGACAGCGCTCAACTTGATCATCCTACTATGGCGAGCTCTCTCCCAGAAGCTCAATATTGACGCGATCCCGAAGCTATCGCCCGACCCGTCGTCATACGCGCCGTGGCGAGCAGCTGTCGAGATCGCCTTGCAGCTAGCAGACTGCTGGAAGGCGCCCTTAGGGCTCCATCCCGAGAGGCAGGCAGGCGTGACCGCCGAACGTCGAGTCCGAGCCGGATCTGTCATGCCGATAGGATCTGGTGCTGGCGGGCTCAGCTGATAGGACAAGCAGGACTGAGAGCGATGACGAGCCCGAGAGAGCAGGGCGCAGGCGATCTTGAAGGGGACGGCTTCAGAGGCTGTTCGGCTCGATATCGAAAACCTGCTCGCCGCCGTTGACGTGTGGGAATACTGCGGTAAGATGCACGAGGCGGATCTACTGGAGACCCAGCGGGTCGTGCGAGCACGCCTGTGGACGCTCGATCTCCGAGACGACGCTTCTGCCGATAAGATGAGCGCGCACGTCGAGACGTGCTCGAAGGCGATTGCGGATGGCAAGTGCCTCGAAATCGTGCTGCGTGATGGCGAAAGCGCGCAGAGATTCCTGTCGACGATCCTGGATCCCGCCTACAACATTGGGCGGGCTGAACTAGCCCCCATCGCCAAGAGTCAGCAGACGTGATCTGCTGTCCTGTCCAACTACACCGCCGAAATCGCGGGACGGCGGGCGAGGTCGCCGCAAGGAGCATGGCTATCTCGAAGACAGTCCGACCAGAACGACCTGACAAAGCGGAACAACGGAGACGTCATGGTAGCGGGGCGTTGTCGCGGCAAAGCTAAGAAGGATGACGAGTTCTGGTGATGCGGTCAGATGAGGCATTGGGAACGGGGCTGCAAGGCTGCACGTCAGCGCAAGACTCATAGTATTCGCAGGAATTGACAGAGACGTCATCGCGATCAGCAGAGCGACACCGAGGATGACGATGTCGACGAGAGCTCTGATGATGAGCGCTCGATCGCCGACAAGGACAAGCGCATTACCATCCCGGCCAAGGAAAGCCTGCTCGCAGTCGGCTGGATGGACGCCGGGATTGGTCTCACCGTTGGCATCACCGAATGGGCCGATCTGCTCGGCAACCCGTGGGCTGAGAGCAAGGCTGTCGTCGCCGCCGAGAGGATCGTCGAGGTCGCCGACCCCAGCGAGATCGCAGAGACAGGTGGAACCCGGCGACCGCGGAGGTCATGGAGAAACCGCCGAGACCGTCGAGATCGTCGAGACGGACGGGGTGATCGATAGCGGTGCCACCCACCATTTGACCCCGCACCGCTCGATCCTCAAGAGCCTGCGGGCGTTCGAGACGCCCGCCGTCTTTGGGGTGGCTAGCAGAGGGACCGTCGAGGCCGTCGAGGTAGGCGAGGTAGATGTCACGCTCATCTCGAGACGACGCCTCACCCTGCAAGATGTCCATCACCTGCCGACTGCTCAAGTCAGCGTGTGTTCATTATCGAGACTGCTTGCCCGGGGCTGGGAAGTGTAGATCAAGGACGACGGCGGCACGCTGCAGAGAGAGGATGAGACGCTCACGCTGAATAAGAGAAGACCTCTGTGGACCGTCACTCTCAAGACCACCAGCCCGAGCGCCCTGGGCTTCATCGCCGCCAAGTCCGAGGCCGCCGTCAGAGCGTCGCAGGACAACGATGAGGGCAAGGCGGCGCTGTCTGATGATAGGATGGGTGCAGGGGAGCCTGTGGTGAAAAGGAGGTCGCGAATACGGGTCAGAGAACCGTCGACACTGTCGCCACCGGCACTGCAGAGCTGGGAGTCAGCACAGCCTATCAGAGTGAAGTCGCGCTCACCAAGTCGCCCGCCACCTTCCGTTACCGCACACCTTCTTGGAGCCCTATGTCAGGAGAGTCAGCACACAGCTCAAGAGGACGGCTACATGCGCATGTCGGCTGTAAATGACGATCAAGAGACAAACGACGATACAGAGACGACGAGTCGACCTGCAGACGACAGAGACGATTTCAAGCCACATCATGTGGTTCTGTCAAAACGCCGAAACACCGACAGTCATCTCTCGACCCATCAGCCTCATCAGCGAAGTTTTCCTGCATGTCCACGGGATAAGAGAGACCGGATGTATGCAACAGGAGTTTCAAGAGACCATTGGGGAGAAGCATACTTATCGGTAGACACCAAAATCATCGAGATCGGTGCAGAATTGACGGAGAAAGACAGGATCGCTTCCGAGCAGTCTGATGGAGGCAGGTCTGTGGACCGTGAGACGTCCGCAGCAGTCATTCCCGAGGTCTATTGAAATTGTGGTAAGATCGACGGGCTTTACGACGCTCCAGGCGAGCTCGACGCCGTCGCGGAGCCGCTCGACGAGGTGCAGCCCGCCGACTTCGAGGGGGAGTGTGGAACAAGCACCGTAAACGCCTCGTTGAGTCAGCATTGCCTCTTTGTTTAGGATGCCGAGCAGGACAATAAGACCGTGACGGCCCAGCTACTCACATGCCGTCTGACTGCACATATATGTAGATTCGGCCCCAGAAGGACGAAGGCATCACCACGCTCATTCTGTAACAGCCTCGACCCGATTTCGGTGTCGCAAGATTTGCTCGAGTGATCATCCCTCTTGGTCGTCTTGTTGATGCCCATTCTTCGCAGTATGCACCTCTTTTCCACCCATGTGGTTGGTCGTGCCGGTGCTTCTGTGTCTGCCTCAGATTTGCCTTCCTCGAGTGTGGTGGTCAGGGACGTGCACATGTGTTTCTCGTTGACCTAAAGTCGATGCTTGACGACCGAAAATGAATGTCACTTTTTTTGACCTTCTAAGCTTGAAGGCTATGAACAATGGTCGCCATTCTTGACCCGTACGACGACCTGGAATCTTTTGGCTCTGGAAGCTGCGTAGACTGTCAGTTCTGTCGGATATGCCCATTTCTGCGCGGACAGGACCTCAGTAAGATACACGCTTGGTCTCAGTTAACGTCAGCAGGGCTGTTGTCGTACGACTCGGCGCAGACACCCAACGACTCGATGGGGAACCCTGCACACGCCCCAGCCTTCATCCTGTCAGATTTGCAGGATCGAGAGGCTTTTCGGGTGATGATGGACCAGGCCATGCGTGTTCTGCTCTGGAGAGGCGATAGTGACACTGCGTTCCGCTAGTTGCCCGTAGCTTACACACACTGGCGGCGCAAGACTATATATTTAAGCCTCTATGAATTGCGGTGTCATCTCCGGCGTTGACTGTTCCCCTCTTGCCAAGACGTCTTCATACATACCGTTCAACGACTCGCCTTGACTCGCTGCAGCTATCTGGGCTTCAATGAGCTCGAGTTGGGCTCACTTTGGATGCAAGGGGGAGAGGGTCCTCTGCTGATGCTAGCTACAGATCAAGAAAGGAGAGCTGTTGCGACAATGAAAGTGAATGCGGCGTGAATGGGGATGCTGCGACTCGGGCGTGTTGGTGTGTCCCTCTCGCTACTCAGCCGACACTCTGAACTGACGCTTCGGTCTGCAGCGTTCATGAATTTTCAAGCCCAGATACAAGCCGTCCCTGCGCTCAGAATCAAGCCCATGTCCAGGCGGCTTCTGCTGGCGGTCAGCTCCACGAAATGCGGCTACGGATGCAAGAGCTTGGCAACGATGCACAGCTTGACCCTCCACAGCCTCACATTCCGGCAGGAGCAAGGGTACGCCCTCGAAGGGGTATCATGGCGCGTGTCAATGAATTCGACGGCCCCGTCGAGGGCAATCCCGGTTCTTCTCCCTACAACGCACCGGCGGTCAAACATCGGTCTACCTGCTGCGCCCAGTCCGCCTGCTGTGGCGGGACCTAGGTTGTACGGTCCTCCTCGCATCGCCCGATAGGACCATGGGTATCCCAGAAGCCCTGTACCGGCGACAGCGGGAGGAAGGGTTCAGACCGTTGGCTGTTGGAGGTCAAGGAATGGCCGGCCTCAATGCCAGGAAGTCTACTCAGACCAAGCCTATCAAGCTGGGCCGACAAAGCAAGGTCCGCTTTCTGCTCCTGGTCATGCTGATGTGGCAGATTTGCTGTATCCCGGATCGCTCGATGCTCTGATCTGATTCCCATCAGAGATGCCTACGCCTGACGCAGAGCGAGCACGTTTTGAAATGCGACACGTCGACTGCAAGTATGTGCTCCAAGAGGAGCGAAATCTTCTGCGAGAGCTGGGTGAGCTGACTCAATCGAATTGAGCTTACCAACCAGAGACTCGGCCACAAGGTTCTCCGAGGCAGGAAGCTATCCGCGACATCGTATACGAGGAGAAAAGACAGATGCGGAGCTTAGGGTATGTCCCGACTACACGAGGCTGCGCCAACGATTCGAGATTCTAATGGACTTCAGAAAGCTCTTGTGAGACCGCATGTGGAGTACCTGGAGCTCCGACGCTGCTATCGCTGCCAGCTGAACGGCCTACGCTGCATCAGAATCCGCGGTAAAGGCGGTAAATACAGCAAAAAGTGTGCAACGTGTAATCAGGAGTGCACCCACACGCCCTACTCCGAGACACTGTCATAGCAGTCGCGGCTTCAAGAAGTCAGCAGGTCTATTCGAGCCATCTCCCGACATTACTTTCCCTGGGCATGGAGCCGGCTCGGCGGCAGGAGGCAGCAGACAACATCATGAGCAACATCTTGAAGCTCGCTACCGTAGGTGCTTCTATTGGTTGGTTGAGGAACGATAACGGCGAGAAGATGCATGTCTCCCCATTTTAGCAAATAGAATGTAGCTTTGCAGATCATGACAGTACATGCACAAACATTGCGTGTGCTCGACGACCATTGCTTCTCGTATCGGTGAGCAGTCGTCAGATCAGGATCAGTCAAGCGTAAGACATAAAGACTATTCGAGACCATTCGAAACCCTTGGGCGAGGTCCTCTGTGGCAGCTGAGCTCTGCAGGCGATCGCATCGTGAGTGCAAGTACAACGGCGAGAGCAATGACAGTCGAATAGTTACAGTACGAATGGACTGATCGAATGGACTGATCGAAAAGGGAAAAAATCGCGTGCCACCTTTGGTCCGCGAGCAAAGGCCTACACTGTTAGCTTTGTTTAGCATCATGCGTTCACGCCGACGCTAGGCAACGGCAAACGGTCGTGAAAAGTTGTGTTGCCTACTCTCGTCGTCAAGCGCCCTCATGCTCCTGTCCACCGCCATGACCCGCCCGCATCCTGTATGATCCCCTCGTCGGGGCCACTCGTCTCCCAGGTCTTGATGTTTTCCAACCCCACCGATCCGACTCTCAAGCTCATCCTCCGCGGTCGTCCACTTTCACTCCATTGCCTGCCTTATCGCTGTGTTCCTCCTTGTCGAACCCCATCGCACCTACCGCTCGCGCTGGACCAACGAGGGCGGTTCTTCCAAGCTCGCCCGCGCCTAGCTCCACTGGGGACGGGGCGGACGATATCGAAGAGTTGGAGTGGTCAAGCTTCAAGAGCGTCGCGGCCAGCCGTATGTACTTGCCAACTCGTGGAAGCGGTCAGACTAATCCAGCAGGTCCCACCGGGGCCCTGCGCTCAGTGGCCGACCTCAACGCAGAGATGTTGCTAGCAGGGCATGGGCGGCATCCGCGTCAGGTCGTTGAGGTACCCGAGTCCGCCATCCGCTACATCGAGGAGTCCAGCTTCTCCGTCCCTCGCTGGCGGTTTCGTGAAGCTCTTTCGCTTCCATTCAAACTGCCATCTTCTCGTTCTCCTCGGTCCTCGCAAGGGGTCGGAAGAACCGCGTCCCCCGATCTCCGCCTTCCCCCTTCATCTCCCCTTTCTCCACGACCGGTCCCCCCGCGCTCGACCTCGCGCTCCCCGACTCCTTTACTTATCCCTCGCCGTCGACGCTGCATCTCCTCCCCATCTAGCCCGCACTCCGTCGTCCCAGCATATCTCTCGCCTCAGCCAGATGCCGTCGTCACACCCCTCCCACCGGCATTTACTCGTCTCGTCTTCGGTCCGTCTGCTCTTGGTACCTTGGCCTGGGAGATGTCGAGGACGCGTTGCCGAAAGTAGACGGGGGCGTCGCATCTGCGAGAGCAGTAGCGAATGAGGGGATGCGAGGGGCAAAGGCTCGACGAGCCTCGTCGGGTCGTTGAGCGTAGACTCGGCTCGCCTTTCCGTGAGAGACCCCGGAAGGGGTGCAAGAATGCGCTAGACAGAGCATTCTTCGGTACTGTACGTCCGTTCGATGTGAGACTGATGAGACTGATTCGCAGGCCCTTAGTACTCGAATACCCTACTTTCGGTAGTCAAACGGATCGCATTCTCCACTGGGCTCCACCTCATTTTGCCGGCAGTGGCTTTGCGGAGACGGGCTTCGTTGGGATCACTCCCGCACACGCGCGATCTCGACCCCTGCGATACTACATGCATACATCTGCAACTTTGGCAGTGTCATTTGCAAGTGTGTACACATATGTCCTCCCAGTGACAGCGCTCAAGTCCATGCAAGCAAGCTTGCAGAGCGTGAGGCAAAATGATGGGTATCCTCTCCGAAGCCGGACGGGTGGTCTCTACCAAGCCTGTGCCCTTTTGCCGGGCAGAATACCCCCGATCTTGCAAGAGAGCGTTCGCTTGCACCGCTGACCGGTAGTCGACGGTGTCACGGGTGTCAGCAGGACGATCGGCCGTGCAGTCACCTCGGCGGAGCAGGGCATAAGCAGAAGTGTTACGTTTGCGGCGCTGCCACGGGCTGTACCTGGCCCCCCCGCCCCAGCTCGTCGAGAGTCCAGCAGCTCGTCGAGAGTCCAGCAGCTCGTCTGTAACTCCGCGTGTCCAATCCTCTGTGAAGTCAAGAGTGACAATCAGAGACGAAGGATGGATGGTGCACCGAGAATGAGAGCGCATCCTCCTCGCTGTCGCTCTTCGGATGTGAGGAACTCTTGATAAGGCGTCAATGCGGCTGGGATGTCCTTTACATTCGTCCTGGCGTCCTGCGGCAGCGGTGTCGATCATGAGCGTGCGCTGGCATGTTCGGGAAAGCGCTCGAGCACTTTGTCGATGGCGTACAGCCCGTCAAAAGACTTGACGTGGTGTCATACGGTCGACAGCACATCTGGGAACATAGCGTTTGGGACGTTGTCACCAAAGTGGATGAGAGAGAGGAGGAAGGCAAAGTCGAGACCGGTCCGGGCTCTTCGGCTGGGATGAACAGGTGTCTCGTCACGCTGGTCTTGGCGAAGCGACCGACACATTCGAAGGGAGCTGCAAGCTGTTTGGGGGCAGGTCGGCCTTCCAGTTGCGAGACGACTGGTCTTGACAGTCTCCAAGACGATCAGGCAACACACCGGCCTGGGCGGAATAGAAGACCGCGGCTCCGGTGTCGTTGACCCGTATCGCAAGACTCGATCCCGCTTGCAGTGCTCTACAAGCCATGAGCAAGGTGAAGAGATTGTGACCAATTTTACAAGGAACTGCATGTCCAGGTTGGCGTAGATCCCATGGATGATCAGAGGTTTGGTGATGACCAGGACAACATTGGAGAGGAAGACGCATTTGTCCTTGGCGGTCTGGTCGTCAGACATGCCGATCGATGGGCAGGGCCACTCACATGATCATTGAGAAACTGCAAAATCTGCGCCGAGAGCAGAAGCTCACGATGTGGGTCGCCAAGCATAGTCCGGACGCGCGGGATCATCCGGACCCAACGCCAGCAAATCGTCCATCCGGTTCAGACCTCATGGATCGTTGATTTAGACCATTGGGCTTCTTCTCCTCTGTCTCGCTGACCTGTTCCTGCGTTGCCCAGTCAGGACGGGCAGTGAATCTCGTCAACCGGCTCCTCTCTTCGCTCCCCTCGGGCACCACCTGCACGCCCGGCGATGCCGATGTCTCGTTGTTACATCAGTCTGCTCAAAGGCCAAGATGACCACCCCAACTGCGGTAAAGCCGGCGTGAGCCTCGACACCTGCACGAGATTCCGGGAACGGCCTGGGACGTTTGCGGTTCGCGATCGCCGACGGTTTGTCGGTCCATTTGAGGGCGGCGAAGGTAGCGGCGCGTTAAGCCCACATTTGCCCGATCGGGCGCTGTCTCTGTCGGAGAGAAAGGGATCCGCTTCTTTGGGCGACCTCGCTCTCTTTCTCTCTCTCCCCAAAGGCACCTTTGCTCGACGACTGAAAGCCTCTCGCAATTGGTCTGCGGCAGCCCGGCCTTGAGAGCCTCAAACCGGCACAGCTCAATCCCCGGATCGCAAAGTGCAGTCATGAGCTCGTTGTCGCTCCGAGGGGTCCGGGACCGATGGGGCGCTCAAAATTTGATGCGATACAAGGCTGGCGCCATGCCGCGTCCGGTGGTCTGCTTTTTCAGTGAGGTTCAGCCAGGTTGCAATGCGAGCTGACCTGACCATCACCAGAGAAGGCAAAGATGGTAGTCCATTTTCGTTTTTCTCGATAGAATTGCGTGGACGAGTACGATGCTGAAGGCGTTTCCAACATCGGGTTCTGCCTCTCAGCAACTAGTCCTCGTGGTTCGGGACGCACCTGCGATAACGAGACCGGCATTGAAGGCCTCTTGCCCGTGCTCCTAATCGTTCATGGGCGGGACGTCGTCGTATTTCAATCCAGATCCGCCGAGATAGCCGGACCGAGGGGTTATGTCGCAAGACGCCAAGCGAAGCGGCGACTCATTCCCACCGTAGGCGGCGGCCGCCTCGACTTGTGAGTCGCATGAGGCTGGCTTGCATTCAATACGGCCATCCACAGAAACGCCAACTTCATCAGCGATCGCGGGACTCTGAGCTGACCGGAATCTGCTCACCCTGGCTTCAGAGACCATTGCTGATATATCACGCCCACGCTCGCGACAACTTGATGTGAAGCGACTGCCTCGTTGTACAACGCTGACGCGCCTGCCTTTTGCTTCGCCTCCCACTTGCCCAGCCGACCTACGACACCAAGGTAGGTGTACGCCTCACAGCGGGCTCAGAAAAGAGCGCGATCTTGAGTACTATGCGAGGACCTCGATCGGATACAGGCCGATGAGGCTGGTCCGGGGATGGTCGGACGCGCTTGGCCGGAAGATACATTGCTTTTGGGGGCGACACGACACGGCCCCAATGAGCGGTATGAGCTTGAACATGGCCGGTTTTGCCCGGGTTCGCCCTCATAAGATGTATCGAGGCTGGGATATGGGCATGAGTCACCAGGTCATGACCATGACGGGCCGGATCAGGGCGGCGCAGATGAAGGCGGAAAGAAGGTGGGATGGTCAGGTAAGGAGCTCCCAAATGATAATCGTGTACGTGCTGCGCGGCGAGAGGCCCGATCTCCGTGTATCGCCACTAAGGGAAACCAGAGTGCCATAAGTCTTACGTAAGATATCGCCTTTGTCAGACATAGGGGCACCAGGGTCGGGTCTTAGGGGCACCAGGGTGCCACAAGCGGGAGCAAATTCATAATGCCGAAACACCGGCGTCACACTTGCTTGCCCCTCAAAACGCCGTATCTCCGAAAATGCCTCGTGCACGGACGCGTCGATATCGCCGAAACGCCGCTCAGCCCTGATCTCTGCAGTCGTCCTCGTCATTACCTTGTCATTGCTCACCACCGTCATAACGACATCTCAAGATATACGTCTCCGATCACGCTCATTTTACGCTCAACGCTCTCTACACGACTGTAGCTACATCCTCATGCCCGTCACGCTCTTGTACGATACGATTTGACCGAGATCAACACCTTTGCTTCTACCCGCCCCCCGCCCCCTCCCATCAAATCGCCCCATCCACCGCATCTCACCTCCTATCCCTCTCTCTTTGGGCTCACTGCGTTCTACAGAGTCCTCTCTATCGGTGAGTATGCTTCTGTCTCTCAGAAGTGATCTGCTTGCTGACTTACAGCCCATCTCACTCTTACCCTAGGGGTCCCTTCCAGACCGATGTCAACATCCGGTTTACCTTGCCCCAGCACCTTTTTCGTCGATGACACCCTTCCCAAAGACGACACCCCGCTCAGAGACGTCCACTCTCTCTCTTCCGACTCGGAACATGAGGATACCGACATCGAGGACGACATCGAGGACATCTCACGGCTCGGTGACGATTCTCAGTCCGACCGAGACTTGAGTGGTCTCGAGGACGAGCTCTATGACCAGCCACCTCATGCCGCCCAGCCTATCCTCACCCATCCTCCCTTGCCGTTCGAGCCCCAGTCGTCGATCTCTGCCTCTCAGCGCCTCTCAGCGCCTCACCCAACAGCTCGCTTTGGCTGCCGACTTCTGCGCGGTGACAGCCCGGAGCTCTGTGGAGACTGGTCGATGTCTTATGACATGTGTTAGGGGCGGTCGGGCTGGTCACCATCATGCCAAGCCCATCTCAGGCGATCCGGTGGAGAACAGTCATACCTCCAAGTGTGACTGTCAGTGGGCTGTCCAATGGCGGCGAGAGACCATCGAGGACGCACAACGAGGCGGCCGCACCCGGGACAAACGCCTTTGGTACCCTCACGTCGTCCACAACACCCACAACCATGAACCTCAACGAGGTATCGACATTGCCTACCTCCGCCGCATGAGTCGCACAGCCGAGATACAAGAAGCGATCCATCGACATATCAACGCCCGCCTCGAGGTGTCCCAGATTGTCCGCCTCATTCAGACCGAGCATCCCGCTGCCCTCGTCACTCGTAACGATGTCCGCAACATCCGACATCATTACGAAGCGTCGCTGCGGGCGGGGCGAAGCGCCACCGAGGCTGCAGTCGAGCGTCTGAAGGACAACGGCGACTTGTTCAAGGCCTGGAAGAATGAGGCTGGGCAGCTCTGCGGACTCGTCTTCACCACCGCCGAAGCCCGTGCAATGATACACATGTACCCGACAGTCCTCTTCATCGACTGCACCTTCCGAACGAACCGTTATCGGCTACCGATGCTTCACATTTGCGGCTTCACCGCCACCAACCAGACCTACACCGCCGCCATCGGCTTCCTGTCGCGCGGGGCCGAGCAGTGGTATGATCTCGCCATCGCGGCCTTCCTCGACCTCATTGGGATCGTCAGGACGGAGATCAAGGTCATCATTACCGATCGCGAGGACGCCCTCACCAACGCCATCGATTGCCTCTTACCTCACGTCAAACGCCTGTCATGTCGCTGGCACCTGCGAGAGAACATCAAGCTCGCTGCCAAGCCCTGCTTTGCCGATCTTGAGGGCTGGAAGGAGAAGCTTTCGGCCTATGGCAACTTCTGGCTGGCCGACATCGCCAAAGCAGGCTCCGAAGACGCCCTAGCCGACGGCCTCGCTACCCTTTGCAGTCGATGGGCTGGGGAGCGGTATGACAGAGCCAATGCTTACATACAAACGATGGTGGACGACATCAAAGAGCTCTTCGTCGCTGCCTACATCGACCATCATCCCCATCTCGGTCAGACCTCGAATTCTCGTCTCGAAGGCGCTCATCGGTCATTCAAGAGAGAGCTACAAGGGGCCCACAACGATCTCTACCACGTCCTCGAGCACGCCAAGATGTTCATGTCGGAGCAGGTCAGCTCGATCCTAGGCAAGATGGGACGACAACGCCTGCGACGTCAGAGCCGCCTGCTGCGGACTTTCGACAAGCTCCGACAACGAGTTTCCTGGACTGCTCTGTCCCTTATGACAGCCCAATACCAGCGAGCCAAGGCTTGGGAGACCGATCCCGACAGCAAGCCCGAGTGCACAGGCCGCTTCTATCAGTCATACGGTCTTCCGTGCGCCCATCACTTCGCAGGCAACATGAATCGCTTGGTATCGATCGTCGCGATAGATCGTCACTGGCGGCTGGTGAACCCAGGCATTTGGGACGACACCGTGGCCGCCATCACCACTGCGGTCACCGACGGCATCCCAGGAGGGACGGTTGCCGTCCATCAGCTCTCAGGACCCGAATGGGAGATCGATAACGACACCAATGTCGTTCGTGATCCGCATTTACGGCAGAATCGCTTCCGAGCAGAGCGGCGGGCTGCTGCAGCGGCCCAGGAATCGATCTCTGCCACTCAGGTACCTCTCACCGCCACCCAAACGGCCTCCCAGCCCATCCAAGATGACCCTATCCCTGCCGACAGCCCTGCCGACAGCCCTACCGCCATCCTTGCTACCCAAATGTTCGATGATCGTCCGGTGCGAGATCGCAGTCCCAGGAGAGGGGAAAGGAGCACAGCCACCCAGGTATTAGCGGACATCGACAGCAACACAGGGCGGCTACATACCCGAGCAGAGAAGCAGCTGGGAAAGAGGAAAGGGAGACGGAAATGCTGTTTCTGCCCCAAGCGACACCTCCCCAAGAACTGCCACACCGGCCGGGAACTCAAGACCCGCGATGAGGACGCTTGGACCGTGCGCTGCGACGCTTGGGAGGCGGGGGAGGACGCCCAGGCCGATGACGAGCAGCAGAGCGAGACTCGAAAGCGACTGGTCAGCCTCGAATCGACACCTCAGACCTTCATGGAGGCCATGACGGCCAAGGAGACCGAGAGGACAGCGATGGAGACGGAGACAGTGACAACCAGGGCTAGGATGGTGTCGAGCAGCTCTTGGATGGGAAGCACAGGGCCATGGATGGCGAGCACAGGTCATTGGGGAGCAACACCGGTGAGTCTCTGCCACTCAGAGATCGCCACAGCCTGGCGGCTGCTTGAAGCTGATTGGCTAGGCTATGACACCGGCAATGGCCTCTTATGGGCTGAATCCGAGCTTCCACTCTGTCAGGAACGGCAACATCGCCACCCATGTCCCCTATGACTCGATACCCCCTCTATCGCGCCCCCGACCGCCTGTGCAGGACAGCTACCCAGCCTTGTCAATGAGCCAATTCTATGTGCAGCCGGAGCCAGGCGGATTTTACCAGGGGCCTGTCCAGGGCGGTTTTTAGAGGCCTACATGTAAAACGAATGTCTCTGCATGCATATCGTGTTGGATCCAGTGCAATGTACCTCGAGCGACTTAGGAGATGTAAGAGGTGAACGGTGTTTCGGCGTTATAGTTTGATCCCGCTCGGCCAAATTTGCTTCCGCTTGTGGCACCCTGGTGCCCCTAAGACCCGACCCTGGTGCCCCTATATGCTGTCCTTTGTCATCAGCGTAGCTCTTACGGGGCGAATTTCTGCGGGTGTCCCTGGAACGAAAACGGTAAATGGGGGAATTAAATAAGAAAATTCCGGCCATTCTGATTTCATCAGCACAATCCTAATATGCATTGTGTCCTTGCCAAATTGCCTTTCATCAGAGAATAAAGATCTATGCATGAGGCTGATGCATGGAATGATCTCTGTAGCAGAACCAATCGCCTACATAGCTACTGCCATACCCTGCCCTATCATTGCACCAAAATGGTTACAATAGCGCAAGTCTGACAAGACTGCAATAGGCTTGCCAGGTGGCAGCTGTGACATAGCCCCTGTGACCAGCTTGGCATGCCTATGATCATCTGATCAGCCTAGCATGCCCAACAAGCACTTGCGCATCTCTTGATGAAGTGCTTTAGCTTGCAACTAATCAATGTTCTACAGTACATCCGGCTTTGCCGGATGCTTGACCCGTAAGGGCTGCGATGGCTGCGCCGCTAGGCGCAAGGGGGGGTCTTGGGGGGGTGTCCCACCCCCCCATGTCTAACGGAACCAAAGAACAAGGAATTGCATTAGGTTTTCCAAATTGCCTGAGAACCAATAACTTGAATACCTGATTAGAAATTCAGAGCTAAAAAAGAATTGAAATAACGAGCTACGCCCTATCGCGCACTTTCCTGCACGATCTACCTAGTTGCTCACCACCGATATTAACGACATTCCACGACATACGTCTCCGATCACGCACAACGGTCTCTATACGTCTCCAGCTGCCTCCCGATGCCCATCTTGCTTTTGTACGACACGATTTGACCGAGATCGATACCTTTTCTTCCCCTCTTTCACCCGCGCCCGGTTACCTTTCCTCACAGATCGCCCCGTCCAACACATCTCACCCTCTATCCCTCTCTTTTACGGCTCAGTACAATCTACAGAGCTCTCCCTAATGGTGAGTGTGCTTCTGTCATTCATTCAGAAACGGTCTGTTGGCTGACTTGCAGCCGATCTCACTGTCACCCTAGGAATTCCCTCCAGATCTCAGCACCTCTTTCGTCGATGACACCCCTCTCAGACAGCTCCGCTCTCTCTCCTCGGACCTCAGACGACGACCCTCTTGCAGATACCGACCCCGAGGATGAGACATCACGCCTCGGTGACAATTCTCAGTCTGACCGAGACTTGAGTGATCTCGAGGTCGAGCTGTTCGAGTACCAGCCCCGCGTTCACTCGGCCCATCTTCACTATTCCCCCTTGTCATTCAAGCCCCAGTCATCGCTCTCTGCCGCACAGTGCCATACCCGACATTCGCCTTGACTGCCGACTTCTGTGCAGTCACTTCCAGGAGTTCCGTGGAGACTGGTCGATGACATGTGCCAGGGGCGGTCGGGTCGATCATCATCATGCCAAGCCTATCACCGGTCAACCGATGGAGAACAGTCATACATCCAAATATGACTGCCAATGGGCTGTACGGCGGCGGCGAGAGACTATCGAGGACGCCCAGCGAGCCGGCCGCACCCGGGACGATCGCCTTTGGTACCCTCACGTTCTCGACGACACCCACGACCATAAGCCACCACGAGGTGCCGACATTGCCTACCTAAGCCGCCTGAGTCGCACACCCGAGATACAACAATCGATCCACCCACACATCAATGCCCGCCTCGAGGAGTCCTAGATCGTCCGCCTCATTCAGACTGTTGCCCTCATCACCCGAAGCGATTTTCACAACATCCGCCATCATCGCGAGGCATCACTTCGAGCTGGGAGATGTGCGACCGAGGCCGCCGTCCGCAGTCTTGAGAAGAACGGCGGCCTCTTCAAGGCCTGGAGGAATGAGGCTGGAACCTCTGCGGAATCGCCTTCAGCACCCCTCCAGCCCGTGCGATGACACACATGTACCCGACGGTCTTCTTTGTTGACTGTAACTTCCGGACGAATCATTATCGCCTCCCCATCCTCCATAAATGTGGGTTCGCCGCCACCAGCCAGACATACACCGCCGCCGTCGGTTTGCTGTCACGCGATGCGAAGCAGTGGTACGATCTCGCCATCGCTGCCTTTGTTGACCTCATTGTTGTCGCCAAAGCGGACATCAAGGTCATCATGGCCGATCGCAGGACGCGTTCACCGATGCCATCGGCACCCTTCTGCCTGTCACGGAATGTCTGCCATGTCGCTGGCACTTGCGCGACTACATCAAGCTGGCCGTCAAGCCTTGCTTTGCGGACCTGGACTGCTGGAAGTACAATCTCTCGGTCTATGGCAACTTCCGGATGGCCGACTCTAATGCAGGCTCCGAATACGCTCTACACGACGCCCTCGCTACTCTTCGACAGAGATGGGATGGGGGCCGGTATGACGGGCCAATGGCTATATACACACCATGCTGGACAACATCAAAGTGTTCTTTGTCGCTGCCTTCATCAATTTCCCTCGCCGCCTCGGTCAAACATCAAACTCAAGACGCCAGGCAGCCCGTTGTTCATCCGAGAGGGAGCTGCGAGGGGCTCACAACGACCTCTACCTCGTGCTCGAGCATGCCAAGACTTCATGAGCGAGCAGATCGCCTCGATCCTTGAGCGGACTGGCCGCCAGCGAATTCAGCGGCAACGTCCTCTGCTGCGCATGTTCGACAAGGTACGACAACGAATCTCCTATACCCCCCTCTCCCTCATGACGGCCCAATGCCAACGAGCCAAGTCATGGGAGACCGATGCCGATAACAATCCCGAATGCACCGGTCGCTTCTACAAGTCCCACGGTCTCCTGTGCGCTCATCACTTTGCAGGCAGCCTGGGTCGTTGGTATCGATCACTGCGACAGCTCGTCATTGATGGCTGCTAAATCCGAATATCTGGGACGACATCGTGATCGCCATCACCACCGGGATCACCTATGGCATCCTAGAAGGGATCGTTGCCGTCCATCAGCTCTCAGGATCCGAATGGGAGAGCGATAACGACACCAATGTCATTTGCGACCCGCATCTGCGGCGAAATCGCTTCCGAGCAGATCTAAGGGTAGAAGCAGCAGCAGTGGCCGAGGAACCGTTCCCTGACACCCTAGGCCCTCTCGCCGCCATACAAATCGTCACCCAGCCCATCATGTTGAACCCATCCCTGCCGACACCCAAATGTTCGATGATCGTCCGGTGCGAGATCGCAGTCCCAGGAGAGGGGAAAGGAGCACAGCCACCCAGGTCTCAGCCGACATCGACAGTGACAAAGGGCGACTACATACTCGAGCAGAGAAGCAGCTGGGAAAGAGGAAAGGGAGAGAGACGGCAACGCTGCTTTTGTCCCAAGCGACACCTCTCCACGAACTGCCACACCGCCTTTTGGAGCGTGCGCTGCCAGACTTGGGAGGCTGGCGAGGACGCTCAGGCCGATGAAGAGCAGAGCGACTCGAAAGCGACTTGTCAGCCTCAAATCGACACCTCAAAATCTCATGGAGGCGATGACGGTCAGGGAGACCGAGAGGACAGCTATGGAGATGGTGCAAGTGACACATAGGGCTAGGATGGTGGCGAGCGCCCATGAATGGCGAGCACAGCTCATTGGGGAGCAGCACCGGTGAGTCTCTGCCACTCAGAGACCGCCACAGCCTGATGGCTGCTCGATGCTGATTGACTAGGCTGTGACACCGTCAGTGAGCTCTTATGGCCTGAATACGAGCGTCCACTACGTCAGGGACTGCAACATCGCCACCCAAGTCCCCAGTGACCCGATACCCCCCTATCGCGCCCCTGATCACCTGTACAGGACGGCCGCCTTCCCCTGCCGATGAGCCGATTCTATCTGCAGCCGGAGCCAGCTGGATTGTAGCAAGGGCCTCTCTCGGGCGGGATGTAGAGGACTGCATGTAAAACGGGTGTCTATGCAGTGATATCTTGTTGAAACAGTCAAGCATCAAGCGAGCGACTTCGCGAATGTAAGAGGTGAACGGCATTTCGGCGTTATAAGTTGATTGCATGTGAGGCACTGCTTGAGCTATGTGCCCTCTTTGCACTCTTTTCCTGCTTTCTCGCTCACTCCATGAAACCTTCTCTACAATGCTATTCCTCAGGACAGGTTCGCGCTCGACATTCTTGATTCTCAGCGGCATTCGTCCGCATTCACGGCCCGGTCCCTTTGCAAGTCGTGTTTCTCCTGCCGAACCGCTGCCGACCCCCCCTCACTCCGGGCACTTTGCGCTCTCGTGTCAACCTCTGCCTCATCCTATCTTCCGCGTCCCACAACTTCTGTCCCTCCATGACGTATTCGTCGACCTCCGTTCGAAACTTCCGCAACTCCCCATCCCTGCGTCTTCTTCGCCCGCCCGCCCCCCCCCCCCCCCCCCCCCCTCCCCCTTCGTGTCTCCCCCAGGTCCGCCTCCGACGCGGAGAAAGTGCTTTGGCTGTAGAGCACTCCTGGCACCTGGCTGAGTTTCTCGTTGTCCACGGCGTGGCGATCAATCTGAGCTGCGCGGACTGCCGTGTTCGAGTGCGTGAACGGTATCGTTGCGCCAACGTGCCGCGACTCCGCCCTCCACCGACATTCCCTACCCGCTTTTAACCCCTTCAGTGCGGTCCGTGACGAGCTTGTCTTGCCCGGCAGCAGCGACTGAGTGCCGCTGGCCCCCAAGCCCCCAGCTTCACGAAGCTTCCCTTTCGGCGGATGATATCCCTCATAGTCATGGCGCCCATGAGAGGCCAAGGCGATCTCCAATCATATCGATACCCTCAAGAGAGTGCGCCAGCAGTATTGTCGCGCCCGGGAGAAGGCAGGCGCCTGGCAAGTGGATCGCCTCAAATAACATGGATCCAGGTAACACATCTGGCGATCTGATGCCCAATGCCGGCTGACGGACAGATCCGGATCTGCGTACTCTTTGCATCAACGACAGGGTGGAAGCGCTTCCCTTACTCACCAAGTCGAGGAGACGCTGTGATCAATCGTACCGGGTCAGGGTCAGATCTGGCGCATTGGGGGCATGCAGACCATATGCCGGCCAGTCCGTTGCCCCGGGATCGCGCCAAATTTGCGCCCCACCTGCCGTTGCGTCCTGCAGACCTCGTCAAATCCCGTCAACGAGTTTGATCAGACCTCGACGCACATAATCGGTGCGTTTCCTTTCCTGTATTCCTCTGGCCGTGCCGATTTGAAAGCAGAACGCCGATTCACAGTCCCCAACTTTACAGGCATCTCATGAGGTTTACTGACGGCCGCGTTGCACGCCATTCGCGGTTCCCCAATTTCACGAGCCCGCTTCGCCTCCTCGAAGCGGCTTGCGGCAAAATCATGTATCCTGAGATCGAAGACCCATTCTACGAACCGCATTACAAGGAATCGAAGTCCGGATCCAGCATTTGCGAGGCCGAACCTTCAGGAACATGGACATCATATATCCTCATTCCCGACCCAGGTCTCCTCGTAGACCCCTCCGAGCTCACGTTGTTCAGAATGGCAGAAAGAGTCTACTGAATCTCGTTGGGTTAAGTGATCGACGGCGAGGACGGCGCCATTCTTTTGTCATCAGCATGGAATATGAGTCAGATAAAGCGAGTCGCCAATAATCAGGGAAAAGCAGCGAGGACCATCCGGATATAAAGATGAGAGAGGAGAATCGGTCGTGGCGGCGCCAATTTGCATGTCCCTCGAGTGCAAGGGACTGACCTTACGTGTTCTTTTCGCGTCTCTACATATGGAGGTATCTACAACCGTTCCAGGTTCCATGTGGGGTACATGGCACAATCAAAGCTGGGCACAAGCGACACTTTTCCGTGTCTCGTCAAAAATGGGCCTTGATGTCGAACCAGGACGCGTCGCAACCACCGAGCGCCGGATCCGTGCTGGTTCTGTCATGCCGACGGGATCCGAAGCTGGCGGACTCAGCTCTGAGGACAAGAAGGACTGGGACTGGTGGCAAGCCCGTGAGAGCAGGGCTCAGGCAATGTTGCAAGGGACAATCTTAGAGGCTGTTTGGCTCGACATTGAGGATCTGCTTGCCGCAGCCGATATGTGGAAGCATTGCGATAAGATGCACGAGGCGGATCTACTGGAATCAGCGCATCGTCCACGTCCGCCTGTGGACCCTAGACCTACGAGGGGACGCCTCTGTGGATGAGATGAGCGCTCATGTAAAGACTCTCTCCTGGGCGACACTGAGCCCGCTCAGAGGTTCCTCCCAACGATTCTCGATCCCGCGTTCAACATCGTAAGGGCAGAACTGGGTCCTATCGTCCAGGACAACCAGTCCTGGGTTCCTGGGTTGTCGTTCTCTCGAAGTACACTGCGGAAATCGTAAGACGGCGGGCTAGACCGCCTCACCGACAAGGTAACGGTCACGGCAAATCGCTCGCGAAGGTTGTCGATCGTCGTCCCCGCATGGATAGGGATAAGACCAATGACGAATGTCGACACCCCGGCAGTAAGGGCCATTGGGAGCGTGATTGCTGCAAGAAGGCCGCAGAACTGCAGCGCGGAGGCCTGCAGGGCCGTGGTGGGCGTCGTGGACGACAGAGAGGCGGCCTAGGGGAACGTAAGGGGGTTCAGGATCGTCAAGCGGCCGCCGCCGGTAAGAGCATAAAGGCCCGCCCAAGGCAGACTTGGGACTGCTCGCTGCAGCCCTGGAGATTGCCATGGACCGGTGGGCTGGTTTGACGGTTGTTACAGTACCAGCGAATGGGCCGGGCTCGATGACGACAGCGATGATCGCATCGTCTTACCCGATTAGCTCGACGATCCGTGGTTCGAGAACGGATCCTCAGAGACGGGTAATGACGCTCTGTACACCGCAGACACTCTGCATTTGCAGTCAGAGGCCGTCGAGCCCGTCGAGGCTCTAGATAGCGGGGCTACCGATCATTTGACCCCGCACCAGTCGATCGTCAAGCGTGTTCGTCGTCTCGAGACGCACCGTGTCTTCGGGTTAGCCAGCGATACCGGTACAATGCAGGCTATCCAGATTAGCGAGGTGGACTTAGTCTTATCGTCCGGGCAACGCCTCACACCCCGAGACGTCTATTACGTCCCGACTGCAAGGGTCAGCCTCTGCTCTTTAATCAGGCTATTACGATGGGGCTGGCATGCCGAGCTTACGGATCATGGCGGCACGCTCGAGAAGCATCATGAGATCCTGACTCTGCAGAAGAAAGGTTCGCTTTTGACCTTGCGGCTGGGGACGACCCATTCCACGATCCTGCTCGCAACCGCCTTCGATACGCATGAACCGCTAGAAGCTGGACATTAGTGTTTGGGCCACATTGGTGTCGAAAGGCTTGAAGGGCTGGGTAAGAAAGGCCTACTTACCGAGCGCTGGCAAGCGTATGCGGACGATCCGTCCGTCATCGCTGCGTGTGAGGAGTGCGCTCGAACCAAGATCTTTACGCCACCGAAGGCTGGAGACGCTCCGTTGCTTTGGGGCGGCGGCGACGGTGTCGGTGTTGATGTCGACAACAAGGGGCCATTTGAAATGTCTGTCGACGCATGCGAGAACATGCTCATAGCCGTTGAGCGCTCGAGCAAGATCCTGGGCGTGATCTCAATAGGTTGCAAGTCAGAGGCGTTCAACGCCTTGCAGCAGTTCCTAGCCAAAATCGAGCGGCAACTCGGAGATCGTGTCCGAGTCATTCGCAGCGACGGCGGAGGCGAGTCTGATAGCCAAGAAGCTCGCTGTGCCTATCAGTCAGCCGGAATACAGCATTATATGACCCCGCGCCACACGCCAGAGCTGAAAAGGCCGGCTGAAGGAACGATTCGTACCATCGATGCCATGACGGCCGCCATGTTGGCTGTTAGCCATCTCCCTCGCGCCTATTGGTCTTTCGCACTCCGATATGCGGCCGTGATCATCATGAAGCTATCGACGTCAGCCCAGACTAGCCTATCCGCATGGACCGCACTCACGGTCGTGAGAGAGGTCTAGATTCCGTCCTGCGATTCGAACAACGGTAGATCCCGTCTCAGGTCCGCCGCAAGGCTTCATTCAAGCCGAAGCGTAGCGAGGCGTGCCGGATATTCGCTTACAGTGAGACTCAGAGTGGCTGGATTGTCCGGCTTGACGGCACGAGCGAGATCACACACCGAAGAGATTTCAAAGTGCTCGAGATGTCAGAGCAGAGTGAGGCGGATGTCGGTCTCTGACCCAAAGCGACCGTGCACAGCTCGCACCTGTTGGACCGATTGGAGGCAAGAGCGCCGGTCATTCGAGCCAGAACGATGATTGGCAGGATCTGGGGGTATCTGGAGCTCAGCCTGAGGCGGGGCAAGCCCATAAACATGCCGTTCAAGTGGGAATCGCAGAGGAAGACCTCACAATCGACTACGTCGCACCTGGGATTCTCAACATGCCCGAGCAGGCTCCTCGTCCATCCCGTCTCCCTGTGCCCACGAATCGACCTAGAACTCCAATGGCCGACCGTTGGACGTATGTACTGTACCTGTCGCAGCAACGCCTCAGCGACCTTCCGTCGCTCAGGATGCAGCTGGGCGGCCGATTCGGGACAAGAGACGGCCTCCCAAGTCCGGTGCGATCGCAAAGCGGTTGCATAGTCGCTTTGCTTCCCTCTCAACCGAGGCCGTCGATGGCACCGTAGCCTGAAGATCCCAAGAAACTAGCTGAAGCCATAGCTAGGGGTGACCGTCCCAGTGGACAGAGGCCATGGAGACGGAGATCTCGGACATGTAGCGCAAGTCGACCTGGCGCGAGGCGAAGCTCGTTCACTGTAGATCGCAAAGCAGTCGGTTCGAGATAGGAATTGAAAGTCAAGATCGATGCTGACGGCCACGTCATTACACAAAACTCGGCTGGTCGCACAGGGCTTCTCGCAGGTGCCGCGTGTCGACTTGAAAGAGACTTTCGCGCCCGTGGTTGTCTTGGATCCCCGAGACTATTGCTGACAATCGCAGCTGCTGATCGCACGATAGTCGCATAAGCCGATATCGAAGGGGCCTATTTGAACAGCTCTATCCATACCGAAGTCTACATTCGTTATCCGGACGGGATGCGGCGGACGCTAGCTACGACGCTCCGCTGCCCCTGAAGAGCTTGTCCGGCTACAAGCAGTCAACAATCAGCTGGTGGGAAGAGCTAGGACGGATCCTACGTTGACGGGGCTGCCAGAGGACGAGATCGACACCCAGTCAAACGTCCTGAAGGCCGAATGGATGATGACAATCATAGGTAACGTTAGCGCCGTGTTCGGGATGAAGGTACCGCAGGACAAGGCTAGGCGGACGATCTGGCTAAGTCAGCCCGCCTACATCGACAGGGCGTTCGAGCGCTTCCCAGAACATGCCAGCCGATGCTCACGATCGACACCGCTACCGCAGGACGCTAGGACGGTCGTCGGCGATAATGTAGCCGCCTTAACGCCCTATCAAGAGCTTGTCGGGTGTCTCTTGTGGCTTGCTGGCTGCACCCGCCCGGATGTCATATTCCCGGCCTCGTACCTCTCCAGGGCGCTCGCAACACCTACTCGTCAGCGCTGGGACCTCTCACAGGGTATCCTGACCTACCTAGCCCACCCGCGGGCTCCCGGGATTAGGCTAGGAGGAAGAGAAGGCGACGAGCTGCAGGGCTGAGTAGAGTCCACAAGGCGGTTTGCAAGGACACCCAGCGGTCTACCACAGGCCGTCGATGGAGTTCACCTCATCTCGCAGACAGACCACGGCCTCGATGTCAACGGTTGAGGCTTAATGCATTCCTGTAGCCGAGGCTGCAAAAGAGGCGATGTGGCGCAGGAATTTGCTCTGTAAGCTAGTTAGGACTCGAGCAGAGATAACCAACGCTGCACGCCCGCGACAAAAAGGGGTCTATCAGACTTGCTGGACATCCTACCACTCACGCTCGGACCAAACATCTACTATAATTAAAGAACACGACTCCGAGAATTGACCGAGATACACCATGTGGCTACCATGTGGCAATTTTTCCGCTCCGCTAATGCATTACACTGTTTTGCTAATGGCATTATGTTCCGGCCTGTAACGGCCAAATAGCAGAGCCCCCAGCACATGACTGCCCACACCCAAATCACAAGTCTCGGCCGCTCTCCGAGCCTGCCAACCAGAGCCCCCAGCACTTGGGATGGGTGAAAATCGTCGGGTCTCGGAACTTCCGGGCCGTTTTCCCGGCCGACCGTCGAGCCGACACGAGTCCCGAGACCGGTCCCGAGCTCGGGCCGACCGGGGCTACGTCCTCGGCCAAAAACGTTCTCGGACCAGAGCCCCCAGCACGTCACCGTCTCGGCCCGGGAGGGCTCAATGGCTCAAAAATCGTCGGGTCTCGGAACTTCCGGGCCGTTTTCCCGGCCGACCGTCGACCCGACACGAGTCTCGAGACCAGTCCCGAGCTCGGGCCGATCGGGGCTACGTCCTCGACCGAAAACGTTTCCCGACCAGAGCCCCCAGCACGTCAGCGCCCACACCACCTCCCGGCCCAAATCACAAGTCCTCCCCATCCCCCGAGCCAACAAAGCAGAGCCCCCAGCACTTGGGATGATCACTTATGACAAGTCCCCACCGTCTCCCGTCTCCCCGCACCAGAGCCCCCAGCACATCACACCTACACCCAGAAACCTCAAGTCCCCGCCGTCCCCCGACCAACGAGACCAGAGCCCCCAGTAGTTGAACCCCTCCCATCTCACCCCCGCCACCCATACGCCTCCGCGCCCGCAACGTCTCCCCCCGACACCAGCCACCCGCCACACCTCTCGGGCCCGTCACCGTCGTCCCGGAGGCGTGTCCCAGGTTCCGCCCGGCCGTCCCCGTTCGGTCTCGTCCTGTCCCGTCCCGCCTCACCAAGTCCCCTGCCGCTCCCGCAACCCACAAACCAGAGCCCCCAGCACATCTCGCACCGACACCCACACAAAGAACCAAGTCGCCCGCACGTCCCACACCAGGGGCATCAGAGCCCCCAGCACGTCAACACCCGAGGGACAAATCGAGGAACAAAGGCTTAGCCTCAGCGGATCATAGCAACAAGGCTACTCTACCGCTTACAGCACGCCGTAGACGGGTTACCAAGTCTAATGAAATGTCAACCATTTCTAATCCTGGCAATTTTCATTACTAAAATTGCCTCGCCACCGTGGTGATCGTGTGAGTCTGCTTCCGTTGATCACCCGAGACCCCGACTTGGGGCACCGTACCACCAGACACGCCTATTCATAATCAAATTCGCTTCCGCAAGTCAATAGGCGAGTCTGATCCTCGCTGATTCGACGTCTGAGACCGCCGGTGCTACAGGAGTTTTATTCCTGCATGATTTTATGCATGGAATGTCCTCAAAAGTCCTCTGAGAGACTTTCTGAGATCCATGGCTACATCCTCATGTTAATTTGAGGACCCAGAGTGCCATAGAACCCGATATAGTGATGAAAATCGCTTCTTCCCTCATCGATCCCATTCCAGCCAGTGAGACGGTTTTTCAAGCGAAAAGCGGGTAGAGCAGGCGATGGAGCCCCTGTGAGTACTTTAAAGTGGACTAGAGGACGCTAAACTTGATAGAATGATTGCTGGGCTAATGGCGACGCAGTGACCGACCCCAGCATGCCTAAAGAGGGGAAAATCGATGATTTGGGAGATAGGCGCCGCTAGTGGTGCGACGGGTGTGCTCACCCGACTCGCCGACCGTCAACGCTCACCACCGACGTAGCAACATTCCACGATATACGTCTTCGATCACGCTCATTTCACGCCCAACTCTCTTTAAGACCCTGGCTACCTGTCCATGCACGTTTCGCTGTTGTACGACCAAATTTGACCGAGAACAACACCTTTGCTTCCTTTCTTCCACCCGCTCCGGGGTACCTCTCATCAAATCGCTCCATCCACCGCATCTCACCTTTTATGTCTCTCTCTTCGGACTCTGCACGTTCTGTAGCCCTGTCTCTATTCGCGAGTATGCGTTTCTCGAGCAGAGAAGGCCTGCTTCCTGACTTACAGCCGATCTTCTTTTGTCTCTTGCGGCTTCATCAGACCGATGTCAACATCCGGTTTACCTTGCCCCAGTACCTTCTTCATCGATGACACCCGTCCCCAGAGACGACGCCCCCCTCAGAGACATCCGCTCCCTCTCTCCGGAATAGGATCATGACGGCACCGACATCGAGGACGATATCTCACGGCTCGGGCCTGTCCTATCCCACCCTCCTCTGGCCTACCAGCCTCAGCCGTCTCTGTTGGCTACACATCAGCACATCCAGCAGCGCGCCCCGTCCGCCGGCTTCCGCGCCGTCACTGCCCTGTGTCAGGAAACCAACACGGCATCCTGACCACGAGACTACCACGAGGCAATTTCCGACGGAAACATCCAAAGGATCCTACGAACCGAAGAACGTGAGTACGGTAGAACTGTCACTATTAGTCACGAATAACTACGACTTGTTCTTGAAAGCGCTGGAACAACCTGGAGAACGATAGAGGGATACGTCTCAGTCTGCCATCGGCCGATTTGAGATAGGAACGCACGCAAGGACAAGAGTCAGGTCCACGATAACGGAGGATAGAGTTATCTCACAGTCAGGGCCACGGGGCGGAGACCGAGGACGATAAGGACGACGACGGGCACGCAAGGAGATTAGATGCAAGCCAGCGCGGAGAGAAGACGATAGAAGAGAAGAGAGACGACGAGAGAATACTAGAGAGTATTGGGAACGAGTAGAAGCGACTAGGAGAACGATGGAACGATCCACGAAGGACGATGCTAGAAGGATCAGAGGGAGAGAGGGCGAGAGCCAGCAGATACTTAAGAAGGAAGATCGCAGAGGAAGTTCCTCAGCGATGTAGTTAACTAGTCCTCTAGATAGAACGTCTACTTAGAGAATCGACCGTACCAGTGACGAGAGATAGATAAGTGAAGTGAGTCTTGATCGCTCCTCACCCAGCTTGGTTCCATTCTACTCTTGTTCGTTACTATCTGTTACGAATAGTCGTTGATAGTTAGCAGCTTGAACCGATAGGTTGATTTAGGTGAGCTTTAGTTGGATCTAAAACAGGTCACCGGGTACAGGTCTGACACCCTGCCAATGGCCGATGTCTCATGACTTGCGTTCGAGGCGGTCAGGCAGGCAATCACCATGCCAGTCGCCTGGTCATACCCGCAAGTGCGACTGCGAGTGGACGGTCTTATGGCGGCGGGAGACTCTCGAGGACGCCCGGAAGGCTTGCAGGGCCGCCGACCATCGCTTCTGATCCCCCCATGTCCGATCACGATGCAGCTATACGCCGACACCCCGCGGCTCGTATCAAGATTATCCAGATCGTTTGGCTCATCCGGGGTACACCCAGACGAACTCATCACGCGCACCGTTGTCCGCGACATCCGCCATCACCTTGCCGCCTCACTCCGCGCTGGCCGAAGCGCCACCGAGACTGCTGTCGAGCTTGTCTCAAGGACAACGGCGAGCTCTTAAAGGCCTGGAGGAACGAGGCTGGCGAGCTCTGCGGCCCAGTCTTCAACGTCCCGACGCCCGTGCGATGACGCACATGTACCCGACCGTCCTCTTCATCGATTGTACTTCCGCACCAATCGCTTTCAGCTACCGATGATCCACATTTGCGGCTTCACTGCCATCAATCAGACCTACACCGCCGCTGTTGGTGTCCTGTTGTGCGGTGCCGCGCAGTGTCATGATCTCGCCATCGCGGCCTTTCTCGACATCATTGAGATCGTCAAGACAGAGATCAAGGTTGTCATTCCCGATCGTGAGGAGCCCCTGATCAATGCGATCGACACCCTCTTGCCTCATGTGAAACGGCCGCCATGTCGGTGGCACTTGCGAGAGAACATCAAGCTCGCTGCCAAGCCCTGTTTTGCCGAGCTTGCGGGCTCGAAGGACAAGCTTTCGGCCTATGGACACTCCTAACTGGCCGACATCGCCAACGCAGCCTCCGAAGACGCCCTAGCCGACTGCCTCGCTGCCCTTCGCAGTCGATGGGCTGGGCAGCGGTATGTCAAAGCCAATGCATATATACAGATCATGGCGGACGACATCAAAGAGCATTTTGTCGCTGCCTACATCGACTACTGTCCTCATCTCGGTCAGACCTCGAACTCCCGACTAGAAGGAGCTCCTCGCGCCTTCAAGAGAGAGCTACGAGGGGGCTCAGAACGACCTCTATCTGATGCTCGAGCATGCCAAGACCTTCATGAGCAAGCAGATTGACTCGATCTTGGAGCGCACTGGCCACCGGCGAAGTTAACGGCAATGTCCTCTGCTGCGCATGTTCGACAAGTACGAAAACGAATATCCTGGACGGCTCTATCGCTCATGAGCTCGCTACACCAGCGAGCGAAGGCTTGGGAGGCCGATCCTGAGAGCAAGCCCCAGTGCACAGGCCACTGCTATCAGTCTGACGGTCTTCCGTACGCACATCATCTCGCAGGCAACAATGGATCGCTTGGGTTCGCTCGCTGCGATACATCGTCATTGGCGGCTGCTAAGTCCGAGTCATTGGGACGACACTGTGGCCGCCATCACCACTGCCGTCTGCACCGGCATTCCAGAAGGGACTGTTGCCGTCCATCAGCTCTCAGGACCCGAATGGGAGATCGGAAACGATACCAATGTCGTGCGCGACCCGCATCTGCGGCAGAATCGCTCCCGGGCAAATCGAAGGGCTGCAGCAGAGGAACTGTTTCCTGACACCCTAGGCCCTCTCGCCGCCACCCGAATCGCCACCCAGCCCATCAGTGATGATCCCATCCCTGCCGACAGCTGTGCCGACAGCCCTACCGACATCCCTGTCGACACCCAAATGCTCGCCAATCGTCCCGTGCGAGATCGCAGTCCCAGGAGCAGGGAAAGGAGCACAGCCACCCAGGTCTCCGCTGAGAGTCACAAAGTGCGACTACATACCCGAGCAGAGAAGCAGCTGGGAAAGAGGGAAAGGAGGCGGCAATGCTGCTTCTGCCCCAAGCGACACCTCTCCAAAAACTGCCACACCGGCCGGCCGAGAACTCAAGACACAGGACAAGGACGCCTGGAATGTGCGCTGCGACGCCTGAGAGGCTGGCGAGGACGCTCAGGCCGATGACGAGCAGAGTAAAACTCGACTGTGACTCGTCAGCCTCGAATCGACACTCCAGACGTTCATGGAGGCAATGACGGCTAGGAAGACCGAGAGGACAGCGATGGAGATGGTGGCAGTGACACCTAGGGCTAGGATGGTGGCGAGCAGCCCATGGGTGGCAAGCACAGGTCATCGGGGAATGCCTGTGAGCGTCCGCCACATTCCCTCTGACCGCCATAGCCTGGTGGCTGCTTGATGCTGATTAGCTAGGCTGCGACACCGGCAATAGGCTCTTATGGCCTGAAGCCAAGCGTCCACTCTGTAAGGAACGGCAACATCGCCAATACTGTCCCATGTGACTTCATACCCTCCCCCCGCCCCCTATCGCGCCCTCGACCACCTCCGCAGGACAGCCACCCAGCCTTGCCAATACGCCAATCCTATGTGCAGCCGAAGCCAGCTGCATTGTAGCAAGGGCCTCTCTAGGGCGGGATGTAGAGGACTGCATGTAAAACGGATGTCTATGCAGTGATATCATGTTGGAAACAGTCAAAAGCACGAGCGGACGCCAATCTTCAACCGCACTCCCGAGAAACGCCGGCAACGCATTTCTTGCATCCCATGCATGATTTTCGCCTCAGAAAAGAGCTGCAGCATGCCCTCCAGCTGCTCTTGATACATGCACGCCTTTTCCAATTGAATAACTGCTAGATTTCATGATCCAGCTGGAAAGCTGAGAAGTCAAGGATTTGTGGCACTTCCGCGCAATCTCCGTTAATGAGTGCCGTGTTCTACAGCAGCCCATAAGTTGTGTATGCATGCAACCAGAGCCCTTAAATTCAACATGCATGCCCATGCACGATGCAACTCAAGATGCTTTGAGTTTGAAGCATCAATGATGCCTTACGGTCAAGCTACGAGGGCGCGGTCATTGGCATCCTTAAGTTTTCAACCCAGATTCGCATTGTGCGACATCAACAGGGCTCGCGTCCTCGCCAATGTGCAACCCCGACGAGATGCAGGCCCGCCATGTATTACCTGGGAGTCATGGGGTGGTGGTAGCGAAGACGTGACTGATGTGACAGGGCTTGTCTTTCGTGAACGAGTCCCTTCGACTCTGACTGCTCTGCGCTATGGCACGGGCGGTTGGGCGTAGGTTTGGCGAGGCTAGGCGAGTTGATCAAAGGATGAGCCCAGCAAGGCGAGCATGCCGAGCAAGTGCAGACCTCTGCAGCCGCTCGCGGAACGAAGCGAGGGGGCGAGTGTGAGCGAGAAAGTCTCTCTGCAACAATCGCGAGAGGCTTGGAGCTCTACAAGTCTTTGGACCTCGCCAAGTATCTGCAACAACCCCCTCGACTTCTTCTGTTCAACGTGACCGTTGTTATACACGCTAAATTCGCCAAGACCTCGGCGAGGTGGATCGAGTGTCCGAGTCACAGCGTGCACGCCAACGCTGTTACAAAATGAGCGTGGTATGCATCGCCCTCCTGGGGCCGAATATATATATATACACAAAGCACTCAGATGGCCTATGCACAGCAGCAAGGCCGTCGTCCTATTCTTCCACTCCACATCCTACCTAAAGAGGCAATCCCGGTGGCTATGAGGCGTTCACGGTGCTTATCATTCAACTTTCCCCCTCGAAGTCGGCGGGCTGCGAGCGATCTCGACAGCCGTGATGGTATCGGGCGTCTCTGTAACATTCTGCAGCCAGTCGATCTTCGCACCATAGAGCCCGGGAACGACTGATGCGGATGTCGCACGGTCCACTACTCCAGGCACCTTAGAAGCGATCCTGTAGTTTTCCGTCAATTCTGCACCAATCTCAACGATCTTGGTGTCTGGCGAGGGCTCTGCTCCTCTTTGATGCTCTCCAGCTCTCCCTGCATGTGTGCAGTCCCTTATATCCCGTGCGCATGCAGCAAAGCGTTGCTGATGATGCTGATGATTCGGCTAACCGTTGGTGTTTTCGGCGTTTGATTGTGCTACGTGACGTGGCGTAACGTCGTCTTTGTCGTCTGCAGCACGCCTTGTCATCGTCTCTGCATCGCCGCTCGTCTCTCGCTCGTCGCTGATGGCCGACATGCGCATGTAGCCGTCCTCCTACGCCGCGTACCGACTCTCCTGACGTAGGGCTTCAAGATGGCGTGCGGCCACAGTGGTGGCGGGCGACTTGGTCAGCGCAACTTCACTCTGATAGGCTGGCCTGATCCCCAGCTCTGCCGTGCCGGTGTCGACGGTGTCGACGATTCTCTGAGCCGTATCTGCAGTCTCCTTCTCATCCCAGTCTCCCTCTACTCCCATCCCACCACCAAGCGACGACGTCTTGTCCACGACGTCGCCCTGCGACTCTCTGACAGCGGTTTTGGCCTCGACGTCTTTTGCGGCGGTGGCAATGTAGCCCAGGGCGGTTGGGCTGATGGCAGTCTTGAGAGCGACGGTCCACAGGGATCCTCTCTTGCGTAACGTGAGCCTTTCGTCCTCTCTCTGCAGCGTGCCGCCCTCGTCTCTGATCTCGGCTTCCCACCCGCGGGACAGCAGCCTTGATAGCGAACACACGCTAACCCTTGGGGTGATAGTAAGATCAGCTGTATGTCAGCAATCAGCACAATTCCGAGTCTGAAACGCATACTCGCGGATAGAGATGGCTCTGTAGAACGTGCTGAGCCAAATGCGAGAGGGAAAGGAGGCGACATGCGGTGGATGGGGCGATTTAATGGGAGGTACCCGGAGGCGGGTATAACACGGGCAGCAAAGGTGTCGATCTGGACCGATGACAGTCGCACATGCGGCCATGAACACCAGAATGGAGTGTCTTGGATGTTACAAAATGAGCGTGGTATGCATTCGCCCTCTTGGGGCTGATTCTACATATATAATGCAGTCAGACGGCCTGTGCACAGCAGCATCGCCGTCGTCCTATTGTTCTCCTCCGCATCCTGCCCAAAGAGGCAATTCCGGTGGCCATGAGGCGTTCACGGCGCTTATTGTTCAACACTCCCCCTCGAAGTCGGCGGGCTGCAGCGTGATCGCGACAGTCTCTGCGATGGTGTTGAGCGTCTCCGGGACAGCGTCGAGCGCCTCTAGGCAATCCTGCAGCCTGTCGATCTTCGCACCATGACAATCAAGCCCCGGAACGACTGATGCGGGCGTCGCACGGATCACCGCTCTGCCTTCTCCATGTAGATCGGAAGAATTCCTGCCGTTCTCCTTCATTTCTCCACCAATACCAATGGTTTTGGTGTCCTCCGGTAGCTCTGCGCCTCCACAACGTCCTCCAGCTCCCCCTGCATGCATGCAGTCTCTCGTAGCCCGTGCGCTCGCAGCAAGGCGTCGCTGATGATGAGCGAGCTGACGATCGGCGTTTCGGCGTTTTGGCTCGGACACGTGATGAGGCATCTCGTCGCATCCGTCTTCGTCTGCAGCACGACTCGACGTCGTCTCTGCATTGTCGCTCGTCTCTCCATCGTCATTGACAGCCGACATGCGCATGTAGCCGTCCTCATGCTCCGTGAACTGATCCTCTTGACGTAGGGCTTCAAGATGGTGTGCGGCAACGGCGGTGGCGGGTGACTTGGTGAGCGGAACTTGACTCTGACCGGTCGGGCTGATCCCCAGCTCTGCAGCTGTGTCGACGGTTCTCTGACGTCTCGCCTCTCTCTGGCCCGTGTCCGCGGCCTCCTTCTCATCACAGGCTCCCCTCTGATCACCAAACGACGCTGCCTTGCCTTCATCATCGTCCCACGAGTCCTCAACGACGATCTTGGCCTCGACGTCTCTCGCGGCGGTGTAGCCCAGGGCGGTCGGGCTGGTGGTCTTGAGAGCGACGGTCCACAGGGATCCTCTCTTGCGAAGCGTGAGCCTTTCGTCCTCTCTCTGCAGCGTGCCGCCCTCGTCTCTGATCTCCACCTGCCAGCCACGGGCAAGCAGCCTCGACAACGAGCACACGCTGACTCGAGCAGTTGGCACGAGATACACGTCTTGCAGCGTGAGGCGTCGTCCCGAGGCGAGCGTGACGTCTACCTCGCCTACCTCAGCGGCCTCGACGGTGCCTCCGCTCGCAAGCCCAAAGGTGACGGGCGTCTCGAGCGCTCGCACGTTCTTGAGGATCGAGCGGTGAGGGGTCAAATGATGGGTGGCACCGCTGTCAATCACCCAGTCGGTCTCGATGGCCTCGGCGGCTTCGACAATCTCTGCATCCTCGGCGGTCCCCGCCTCACAGGCGGTCTCACCGGCCTCTGCGATCTCGACGGTCTTGGAGACCTCGACGATCTTGTCGGTGGCGACGACGGCCTTGCTCTCAGCCCATGGGTTGCCGAGCAGATCGGCCCACTCATTTGCGGCAACAGTCAGACCGACCCACTCCATGCCGACGGCGAGCAGCCCCGTGCTTGCCTTGGCCGGGATGGTGATGCGCTTCTCCTTGGTAGGCCTCTTGTCCCTGGTAGGCCGCTTGTCCTTGTCTGCGACCGAGCGCTCATCGTCAGAGCTCTCGTCGCTATCACTGTCATCGCCGCTATCCTCGGTGTCGCTCTGCTGGTCGCGATGACGTCTCTGTCGGTCCCTGCGGTCCCCATGAGTCTTGCGCTGACGTGCAGCCTTGCAGTCACGCTCCCAATGACCCGTCTCACCGCATCGCCAACACTCGTCATTCTTCCTGGCCTTGACACGACGACGCTCTGCTACCATGACATCTCCGTGGTTCCTCTCTGTCAGGCCGTATTGGTCAAATCGGCCACGAGACAACGATCCTCCGTGCGGCGGCCTAGCCCGCCGTCGAGCGATCTCTGCGGTGTACTTGGACAGGACAACAGACCACGTCTGCTTGTCTTTGGCGATCGGGGCCAGTTCTGCACGCACGATGTTGAAGGCGGGGTCCAGGATAGTCGACAGGAACCTCTGCGCGCGCTCGCCATCGCTCAGGACGATCCCGACGCGCTTGCCGTCGGCGATAGCCTTCGAGAACGTCTCGACGTGTGCGCTCATGTCGTCCGCGGACGCGTCACCCTTGAGATCAAGCGTCCACAGACGGGCTTGCACGATCCTCTGATTCTCCAGGAGGTCGACCTCATGCATCTTGTCGCAATAGCTCCACATGTCGACGGCTGCGAGCAGGTCCTCGATGTCGAGCCTGACGGCCTGTGAGGTCGTCCCCTTCAAAATCGCCTGCGCCCTGCTCTCTCGGGCTTGCCACCGTTCCCACTCTCTCTTGTCCTCCCAACTGAGCCCGCCAGCCTCGGAACCCGTCGGCATGACGGAACCAGCTCGAGTGCGACGCTCAGTGGTGACGGCCTGCCCTGGCTCGACATCGAGCCCCAAGGCGGCATTCCAGCAGTCTGATAGCTGCAGGGCGATCTCGACCGCTGCTCGCCACGGCGCGTATGACGACGGGTCGTGCGATAGCTTCGGGATCGCGTCAATGTTGATTCTAGCGCTCGACATCTTGCGATAACGGTATCCAAGACTGTCGACGGGGTCTGTGCACACGCGGGGGTGCTGCAACGATTGTCGGTAACAAGAGTGGCGGCTTCCAGAGCGTCCCGGCTGACGGCGATGGCTCGAGCGATCCTACAGCGAGCTCTCGGTAGCTCAGAGCTGAGTCTTGGGACTTTTAATCTGTTACAAAATGAGCGTGGTATGCATTCGCCCTCTTGGGGCTGATTCTACATATATAATGCAGTCAGACAGCCTGTGCACAGCAGCATCGCCGTCGTCCTATTGTTCTCCTCCGCATCCTGCCCAAAGAGGCAATTCCGGTGGCTATGAGGCTTTCACCGTTTATTGTTCAACATTGGATGCCATCGTCACTTAGTCTGAAACCATTCCTCCAGCGTTCAGTTGGGAAGTAACAAAGCCCTTTCATCGTTGGACCAGACTCGAGGTCGCTTGCTCTACTGTTTGATCTCTGAGCTCCATTTCACCCAAACCGGGTAGGACCACGTGCCTCGCGTGCTGAATGGAGTCAAGTGGTTGCCAGGTAACGGTGCTGAAGTACCCAACACTTGCACTTCTGTGAAAAACGGTATAAGAGCTGAGTCGGTACTGGGTCGTTCTCACTCAATCCCCCATCATTGCTTGAGTCAGACATCATCTGATCTCCTGATCTTCATTCTTCGTCTTCATTCTCGTAGCCAACTCACAGACTTCGTCATAGGGTCACCCTACTATGTCTATGCTGCTCAACGAAGATCGTGAGTCATTGATGCTCCGCAGGCTTGGCGAGTATGGCTGACGAGTAGTTATGAAGCAGTACGATGCGGCTCGAAAAGCTCAGCTGGCTGCTGCCGTAGTCTCCGCAGCCAGTGGTGGGGCTACTCAGGTTGACGCCGAGCGATCCGGCGAGGACTTCGGCGGGGACAACACTGAGGAGGGGCCCGACGACAGTCAGGATACACATCGAGACGGTGAGTGGTTTTTGGGTAGCTGTGCGAGTCCTGGCTGATGTCAGCTGACGAATGCGACTCTTTATTGGACTTCGATCAGGACTCTGAGCACGCCTACGGAGACAACATCGCCCATGATCCCAACGCTGAGTCCCGGGAATTTGAGGTCTCCCCGCAGTTCAATGCCAACGACCTCATTGCAACGGTCATGCTCGTCGACCTAATCCGGTCTGCGTCCCACCCCGGAATCCGTGCTTGGCTCGTCGCGCAATTGCGACGCAAGACTGGGATGGGCCCGGCATCGTTTGGCCTTGAAGTCAACGCTCAGCCTGAGGCGGGCCCCTCTTGCAGTACCGCTTCCTAGGTGAAATGTTGTAACTTAGTCATGCACAGCTTGATCTTGGCCAAGGCTCGGCGAGGTTGGCTTTACTTTGATTTTGGTCAGAAATAGGTCCCGAGAATTCATTGGGTAGGATGCGGAGGAGAACAATAGAACGACGGTCATGCTGCTGTGCACAGGTCGTCTGACTGCATTCTATATGTAGCTAGGGCTACAGGAGGGCGAATGCAAACCACGCTCATTGTGTAACATGCTCGCAGCCCTCGACACGGCGTTATTGCGCTAGGATGTACGAAGTCGGACTCTTTGAGAATCAGCGCATTGTGCAGTCAAGGCTGTAGAAATGGACCTAGGCGCTGACGCCTCCGCGAACGACATGAGCGCTCATGTAGGTACGTTCTCGAAGGCTATCACGGTCGGCAAGCACGGGATCGTCCTGAGCGATGGGGAGCGCGCCCAGAGGTTCGTGTCAATGATCCCGAAACATCGTCCGGGCTAATACAGCACCCATGGCCACCATTGCCAAGAGTCAGCAGACCTAATCTGTTGTCCTGTCCAAATACACCGCCGAGATCGCGCGACGGCGGGCTAGGCCGCTGCAAGGAGCATCGCTATCTCGAGGACGGTCGCGATCAGAACGGCTTGACCGAGAGGAACGGCGATGTCATGGTAGCGGACCGTCGTCGCGGCAAGGCTAAGAAGGATGACGAGTGTTGGCGATGCAGAGAGATGGTCATGTGGAGCGTGACTACAAGGCTGCACGTCAGCGCAAGACTCGTAATGATTCAGGGACCGACAGAGACTGCGATGAGCAGAGCGACACCGAGGACGACGAGGACGACGAGAGCTCTGATGATGAGCGTTCGGTCGCAGACAAGGACGAACGGCCCACCAAGGACGACCGCATCAGCTCACCGAATGGGCCGATCTGCTTTGTCACCCATGGGTTGAGATCATGGCCGTCATCACCGCCGCCGAGAGGATCATCAAGATCGTAGAGGCCGGTGAGACCGCCTGTGAGTCGGCTACCAACGAGGTCATGGAGAACACCGTCGTCAAGAGCGTCGAGACCGTCGTGATCGTCGAGACGGACTGGGTGATCGATAGCGGAGCCACCCATCACTTGACCCCGCACCGCTCGATCCTCAAAAGCGAGCGGGCGTTCGAGACACCTGGCGTCTTTGGGCTCGCTAGGGGGGCCACCGTCGAGGCTGTCGAGGCCGGGGAGGTCCGAGGGCGTACTGTCGGGACGACGCCTTAGCCTGCAAGACGGCTATCTCGTGCCGACTGCAAGAGTCAGCGTGTGTTCGATGTCGAGACTGCTTGCCTGAGGCTGGGATGTGGAGATCAAGGACGACGGCGGCACGCTGAAGAGAGAGGATGAGACGCTCACGCTGAGTAAGAGAAGATCCCTGTGGACCGACACTTTCAAGACCACCAGCCGGACCGCCATGGGCTATATCGCGGTCCGAGACCGCCATCAGAGAGTCGCAGGACGACGATGAGGGCAAGGCGGCGTCGTCTGATGATCGGACGAGTGCAGGGGGAGCCTGTGATGAGAAGGAGGCCGCTGATACGGGTCAGAGAACCGTCGACACGGTCGACACCGGCACTGCAGAGCTGGGAGTCAGCACAGCCTATCGGAGTGAGATTCCGCCCACCAAGTCGCCCGTCACCGCCATTGCCAAACATCATCTAGAAGCACTACGTCAGGAGAGTCAGCACACGGCTCTAGAGGACGGCTACATGCGCATGTCGGCCGTCAACGATGATCGAGAGATGAGCGACGATACAGAAACGACGGTGTCGAGTTCAGGCGACGGAGACGATGTCGAGCCACCTCACGCGACTCGGCTGAAATGCCGAAACGCCGATAGTCAGCTCGCCTCCCCACAGCAACGGACTAGGGGGAAGCGGAGGGCATCACGGAGGAGAGGAGCTATCAGGAGACACCAAGACCACCGAGATTGATGCAGGAATGATGGATAACGACAGAATCTCTTCCGAACTGCCTGGAGGAGGAGCGGGTGAGCCGTGCGGCGTCCGCATCAGTCGTTCCCGGGCTCTATCTTCATGGTGCGAAAGTTGATAGGCTGCAGGATGCTCCAGATGTGCTCGACATCATCGCAGACTCTGTCGCAATCGGCCTGCAGCTCGCCGACCTCGAGGGGCAGTGTTGAACACTAAGCACCGTGAACGCCCCATAGCCACCGGAATTGCCTCTTTGGGTAGGATGTGGAGCAGAATAATCTGCGCAGAGGCTGTCTGACTGCGTAGATTCGGGCCCAGGAGGGCGAGTACAAACCACTGTGTAAAATGCCCGGCGCAGTCCCACCGGTCCTCTTGCGCCGCTGCGATCGCGAGGCTTCCGTTTTGGGCGGACCCTTATGGGAGCCCCTGCTTTATCCAGTGCTCGTTCAGGCCCCTCGTCCTCGTCCGTGGACTCAGCAGGTTGAGAATCATCGGCGCGAATGTAGTTCCCCCCGGCTTCCTTAGACTGGTTTTGGGGCCTGGCTACACTGCAACGGAAAGGTGTTGGCGGACTCAACCCCGTCATTCTTCCTGTCGGACAGGTCATTGCGAAGCCAGACCAACCTGCTTGTCTCCCTGCCCAAGGGTTGTCGTGTGGGCCGAGGACGTCGTATTGCCCACGTTTTGCAATTGGGGTCGGTGAGGCCCTCCGAGCTGATGGACGGCGTTTGGCTGGACCTCAGCCTGTCAGAGTCTCAGCCTCGACTTGCCATTGCGCGAACTGATCAAAACTCACTTGAATGAGCGTTCCCGCTTCTCTGATAGCGTCCTGGTCGCTGTCAGGACTGTGGCACTGAGACTGTGGCGGAATGAGACAAGGCCAAGTGCCACACGGCCTGACTCAGCCAACCGCCCACTTGCCTCATCCGGGTGAAGTAGCCGAACTGCTAAATGCGGCACTCGGACTGTCTAGTATAGTTGAACGGTTTTCGAATACATATAGTAGACATTCGAGTAGAGAAGATCTCTAGTCGAATGTATCTCTTGTACTCTCAGTCTACTTCTAGTAACCCTACTCGATTGCATACTCCCTGCGAGGCAACCTCGACTTCCCAGCTCGACGCGGACTATCCTACGTCCGGTCTTGACATTAGATACATTCGACTATACTCGCACTGAGTATTGCAAGTCGAGGAACATGAGTGCTTCCACTCGCCAACTACGGTCGCATGTCGACCCGGACTCGGAGGACCTCGACACTCCTACGGAGGTTGAGGAACTCCGACGTCAGATACTCGAGCTTCGCCAAGCCAAGGAGCAGAGCGACTCGGCCCTAGCGGCCGCCCGTCTCGCATTGGCCGAACGGGCCACCCCGGCAACCACTCATCACACGGGAGCCGCGCAAGGTACACCCCTGGAAGAGATCACGGACACGGATCTCGACCACGACCACTCGCCGCTCGAGTCCGCTCAGAGGATTTTGAACGCGACGAGATCCTTCAAGGTGAACCCCCCAGATGAATATCACGGTGACCGCGATAAGCTACCGCAATACATTACCCAGGTACGAATGTACCTTAGCATGCAAGGCGGTGGCCTGGACTCGCGGAGGCAAGTCATTTGGGCGGCATCCTACCTACGGGGGAATGCCCTTCGTTGGTGGGAACCGTACTTCAACAGGCCGAAAATCGAACAACCCCTTTTTTGCTCCGACTTGGACCATTTCATTTCCGAGTTACAGGACATGTTCGGCGACCCGGATAGACACCGAATTGCGGTGCAGCGACTCAAAAAACTGTCGCAAACCCGCACGGTCTCGGAATACTATGCACGATTCCTGGCGATCTCAGCCGATGTGGAGTATGAGGACCGTAGCCTACGAGACATGTTCGAGTCGGGTCTGCGACCCGAGATCCGCCTGGCCATAGCGAATCGCGAGCACGAGCCCAGATCCCTAAAAGAGCTGGCGGACGTAGCGATTCGTCTCAATGTACAGCAGGACAGTGTCCGCAACAACTTGCTGCAGCGCGAGCCGGAGCGAGCTACCTCGAAAAGGTTCGGCGAGGCGCCGGCGACAACTCACTCTCGCGACCGCGCCGACAGACCTTCGAGGGACTACGTTCGATCCCCGAATCCGCCCTCTCGACCCCCGACCAACCAGAGATATCGGAAGGACGACGGACACTCGAGGGGTAGGATCTCGCCCAGCGAAAGACAGCGACGGATGGACAAAAACCTGTGTCTATACTGTGAGAGCCCGGATCACATTGTAGCCAACTGCCCCACGGCCCCGAAAACGCGAGCTCCTCGAAACAGCCCTGCATCGGGGGCGAACGCAGTCCGCCTCAATGGTATTAGACACGAATCACCGAATGCGAACGCCAACCTCGATCATACGAAATTCGACAAAGACGATTCGGAAAACAAGTTGGCGTACCCCAGCCCCGCGGCGGCGAGGTACGCCTCAGCGTGACCGCCACCTTCGCCGCACTCCCAATCTCGACGCCAGCTATTCCTGATACCCCAGACCTTTTCCATATACCTGTCGCGATCGCAAACAAACAATCACTAGTCTCCCGAGCGCTGCTCGACACCGGGGCCTCCCGGAACTTTATAGAGAAAACCTACGCCATCGAGTCGAAACTCGAATTGCGCCCTTCTAGAATCAAACAGACCCTACGATTAGCGGATGGCTCCCGCAGCGCTATCGAACAAGAGGGTACCCTCACCCTCTTGCTAGGGGAAGGGTTCCAGCCTTACACAGCTACATTTCTGGTCGCCAGACTAGATGTGGGCCCCATCATCCTTGGGGCGCCATTCTTCAAAGAAGTCAAGCCAACGCTCGACTGGGATAACCTGGCCATTCAACCTCCTCCCTCGAGATCACACCAGGGCAAGTCGGGAAAACTAAAAGCAATCTCCCTCATCTCGGCCGAGGCATTCGAACAGATTACGGACGAACCCAAGGGGGCGATCTACCTACGAGCCATCTCCGTGGACCCACCTCGGATGGAGGAAGTGGTACCTACGGAATACCACGAGTTCCTGGATGTCTTCTCGGAGTCGGAGGCCACCAAGCTACCTCCTCATAGGCCTTTCGACCACCGCATCCCGCTACTCGACGGCGCTGAGCCGACATTCGGCCCGATCTACTCGCTGTCCGTGACCGAACAGGAGGCCCTCCGAGACTACTTGGATACGAACCTCAAGAAAGGCTTTATCGTACCTTCGGAGTCGCCAGCGGCCTCGCCAATTTTATTCGTAAAGAAGAAAGACGGATCCTTACGCCTCTGCGTGGACTACCGCAAGTTGAATAACATAACCGTCAAGAACCGTTATCCCCTACCGTTGATCGGAGATCTACTAGACCAACTCCGTGCGGCCACTATCTACTCAAAAATAGACCTACGTGGCGCGTACAACCTCCTCCGGATCGCCGCCGGGGAAGAATGGAAAACCGCATTCAGAACTCGGTTCGGGCTGTTCGAGTACCGAGTGATGCCATTCGGCCTCACGAATGCCCCAGCCTCATTCCAACACTTGATGAACCACATATTCCGCGATGTGCTGGACATTTTCGTCATAGTCTATCTGGACGACATACTTATCTTCTCGAAGTCACGGAGCGAGCACGAGAGGCACGTCAAAGAAGTCCTACAACGACTGCGGAAATTCGAACTGTTCGCAAAACACGACAAGTGCCAGTTCCATACCGACTCCGTAGAGTTCCTGGGCTACATCATCGACCCGAAGGGCGTATCGATGGACCCGAACAAGGTGCGAGCGGTGTCGGCATGGCCAGCACCTCGGAACGTCAAGGAAGTCCAATCCTTCCTGGGTTTTGCAAACTTCTATCGAAGGTTCATAGCAGGGTTCGCCAAGGTAGCTAAGCCACTGCACGAACTCACTCGGAAGTCGACCCCGTTCTCCTGGTCGGAACCGCACCAGGCGGCGTTCGACCTGCTCAAGACGAAAATGACGACCGGACCCGTCCTGAAACACTATGACCCAGACCAGGAATGCGTGGTAGAGACCGACGCGTCCGATTTCGCGATCGGGGCAGTCATATCCCAGAAAGACGGGGAGAATGGGCTGCGCCCAGTCGCATATTCGAGTCGAGTCATGTCGCCAGCCGAGTTGAACTACCCGATACACGACAAGGAATTCTTGGCAATCGTGTACGCTTTCAAGGAATGGCGACACTACCTGGAAGGTGCCCGACACCGGACACAAGTGCTCACCGACCACCGCAGCCTGGAAACCTTCTTGTCAACCAAGCAACTGACCCGACGACAGGCACGATGGGCAGAGATGATGGCAGACTTCAACTTCGAGATCTCCTATCGTTTGGGGAAGCAAAGTACTAAACCGGACGCCCTCAGTCGAAGACCGGATTACCTCCCCACCGACTCGACAGCCACGAGCCTGTCTCAGGAACTCAACGGACACAATTTCCGACCGCTCCTGTCCTCAGAACAGTTGCTACTCTCCCTACAAGTACAGCTGCTGGGCAAGACGCCGTCCGACTTGTACGAAGGGGACGACGAGCTAGGATCATTGATCGCGGACGGAAAAGTAACCCAAGACACGCAAGGATACTATAGACACTCGAAAGCATACTACTGTCCCTCGAAGTCTCGGACAGAGGTCATCGAGGCACATCATGATATAGTCTCGGCCGGTCACCCTGGACCCCGAAAGACTTATCAGGCAATTAGGCAACACTGGTGGTGGCCGAACATCAAGACGGATGTAGAGAAATCTGCGGCGGAGTGCGAGAAGTGCCAAAGAAACAAGCCCTCGAGACAGAAACCGTACGGCCTCCTTCGACCGCTCGAACCGCCACTACGACCATGGGCAGACCTGTCTGTGGACTTCATAGTCGACCTGCCCACCTCGAATACCTACGACTCCATCATGGTTGTCGTGGATCGCTTCTCGAAGATGGCAGTATTCGCGCCCTGTCACAAGTCGATCACCGCTAAAGGAATGTCCGAAATCTTCACGGATAGAGTATATACTCGTTTCGGCATACCCGACAGCATAGTGTCGGATCGTGGGAGTCTGTTCGTATCCAAATTCTGGAAAGCCTTCTGCCAAGGCCTAGGAACCAACCTGCGCTACTCGACAGCATACCACCCACAAACAGACGGACAAACCGAGAGAACGAACCAGTGGCTGGAACAGTACCTACGCAACTATGTGAACCTCGAACAAGACAATTGGGTGCCCCTACTGCCGCACGCGGAGTTCTGCTACAATAGCACGCACCACGCCTCGCTGGGTATGAGCCCCCTGGAGGCCTACACCGGGAGAGCATATCGTACGACCCTAGTCGATCCGCCAGGAGACCTGTCCGACCTGCAAGTTCCAGCAGCCGCCGACCGGGTTCAGCAGCTAGAACAGCTGCACCATCGAATACGAGGGAACTTGCTCAGAGCCCAAGAAGGGTGGAAGAAGCAATATGATAAGCGTCGACGTACACCGGACTTCCAAGTAGGGGACAAAGTCTGGCTAAATGGCAAGAACTTGCGCACGCTCCGTCCGACTAGGAAATTCGACCACCGTCACGTAGGACCGTACTCCATACTAGAAAGGATAAACGAGAACGCATATAAACTGGACCTGCCTCCGGAATTGGTCGCCAATCGAGTTCACCCAGTCTTCAACGTAGAGCTCTTGTCGCACGTTCGTGGGGCTCGAGTCGAAGCGCAACCCGCGCTGGTCGCTCCGCCACCAGCCCCACACACTAGCGAGGAGGAGCTTTACGAAGTCGAAGGGGTACTGAAACGAGCTCGACGATCCCGGGGTAAGGCAAGACAACTCGAGGACCAGGTCCTTGTGAAATGGAAGGGGTACCAACAACCAACCTGGCAACCAACAGACTCTCTAAAGGGGGACCCGCGGTTCGAGTCGTGGATGAAGGGCATCAAGGACAGCCAAGTCGAATCCCTAGTATCCGATGCGAAACGCATAAGGCGCGCCCCGCGCTGGAGAACGGAGTCGGCATGAGGTCTCTGCATAAAATACAACCTGGACTACAATCACTTGCGGCGGCCGCGCTTCGTCTTGAGGGCGCCAAGCGCGGCGCGCTGTGGCGCCTTCGCCTCACTGGCAGTCTTCTCCTTGGTCTGCAGTCGGGTCGTGCGGTGCGGGATGTTGGATTCCGACTCGAGGGACTCAGCTCGGGCAGACAGAAGTCGAGTAACCGAGTGGTGCCGGTCGGGAGACGAGTGAATGGAGGGCGCGGGCGAGTCCTCCAATAGCCGCTTCAAACCACCCCCACCGACCACCGAGGGACCCGCAACCCCCTCCTCAGCGCCTTCGGCCATCGCGTCGTCCAAAGAGCTCCAGTCGAGTGTAGACACCAACGGAGGATCACCCGAGTCTAGCAGAGCGACTTGAGACTCGCCGCGGAATGCAGTCCGGTTCAAATGCTGCAAGTCAGATCTCGACAAGACCAAGACAAAATCCGACTACACTTACCTGATATTCGGAGTAATTGATTCTATAGATCTCCAAGATAGCATTACGGGCCAGACCGGGTTTCGCGTCTGCAAGTAGAGCTGCCGCCTGGCGGTGAATCCCTGCGATAACACCCTTACGACGAACGACCTCGTCGGCAGGGAGGACGAGTTGAGCTCGGGGCCCAAGAGCGGTGTTGGGCGAAAGGGTGCAGTGTTTCGACTTGAGCATACACCCAAGACACCTATACGTCAGCAAAAATCGGGTACGGTAAGTCGAAAACATACTTCTGCGCCACATACCGCCTACCATCGACCTCCACAACCGGGCAGACGCAGAGTAGACCCGAGTAGCCCGACATGGGAGGGCGATTATGGGACACACAGGCTGCACAACGCTCCGCCCCCATCAGGACGCCCCACGAGCCGGAGTCGAGCGCTTCGAGGATGTTCGACCCGGTATCCGCGGTGTCGCCAGTACGAGTCGAAATGTACGACTCGATCCACGAGTAGAAGGACTCGATCCTCGAGTCGTCGTGTCCAACGACCTCCGGTTCTTTCAGCGGGTACCGATACACGCGATTCAGACGCTTGACCACCAACTCTTCGCCTTCAACCCTCGGGAACACCCCACTAGGAGTTCGACCTGCCTTGGTCGGCGAAGGAGTAGGGATCGGCTGACCCGGGCTCGAGTCGGGGGCCGAGCCGAACAAGTCGCTCAGACCGACCTCAGTAGCCGAAGACACGACTTTGGCAGGCGGAGATGCGGCCTTAGGGAAGCCCAAAGGGCGATGAACATGACCCTTTTGACTAGCCGGTGTCTCGGGAATGCTGCTCGAGCCGAAGGGTGGTTGACGAGAGATAGGAGAGGGATCCAAGATGTGTTTCTTGGGTGAGAGACGACCGATGGGAGCAAGGGGAGCCTTGAAAGGCGATTGAATAGGCGGGAATACCGACTCAGCACGAGCAGGAGTCGACTTTACGGGAGAGGAACCCTAACAGCTTAACTCGAAGTTCGTCTACTGGCATTCGACTCACGGATTTATCCCTTTCTCGACGTAAAGCCGCCTTCCCCGCAGCAACCAGCTTGTCAACCTCAAACTTGAAAATGGCATTTTCGGGCTGCGCTTCGAGGTTCTCTCGAGCGGCCTGGAGTTGAATTCGATAGTCGTCCGCAGAGGCCGTACCGAGATACGCCTCATCGTAGGCATCTTGTATGCCCTGCTCAACATTGAATCCGGCCAGCTCGTCGTCGACCATGATGAGAACAGTACGAAAGACGACTCAAGAAAGACGAAGTCCGGACACAACAACCAGAACAACAACTTGCATGAAGGGGTAAACAACGGCGTCTCTCGGGCTTACGGGCGTGGCATCTACCTCAACGAACCGAACACACAGTGCCAAAGGACGCAACGTCGAATAAAGGATGTCAACAACCGAGGATGTCGGGTCGACATCAAAGAAGAGGGGGGCGACTGTCAGGACTGTGGCACTGAGACTGTGGCGGAATGAGACAAGGCCAAGTGCCACACGGCCTGACTCAGCCAACCGCCCACTTGCCTCATCCGGGTGAAGTAGCCGAACTGCTAAATGCGGCACTCGGACTGTCTAGTATAGTTGAACGGTTTTCGAATACATATAGTAGACATTCGAGTAGAGAAGATCTCTAGTCGAATGTATCTCTTGTACTCTCAGTCTACTTCTAGTAACCCTACTCGATTGCATACTCCCTGCGAGGCAACCTCGACTTCCCAGCTCGACGCGGACTATCCTACGTCCGGTCTTGACAGTCGCTATCCAGGGGCACTCCAGTTTTACGGGGTCAAGCTGACTCTACTATCGCGTCTCACACATTTCCCTTTAGCGACTAACATTACATTGTCATCGCTTGATGAACTCCGACTCACCTGACAGCCCTGCCGACCTGCCGCCGGCGCAGCCTCCGCCAGCATGCTCCCCAGTGTCTCGATTGAGGAGGCGTTTCGAACCGGCCCGATTGCTCTGATCATATCGAACACTTCAGTTTTCAAGTCGGTATCCGTCCTCGCATCCATAGAGCTCTTATGCCACTCACGTCCGAGTGGCTGAGCTTCCAAATACCCTCGCGAATCGCCGATCCTTTAGCTCTGAACAATCCTCTGTCCCCTCCGCAAGGTGCGCCTCTTTGCCTTTGCCCCTGCCCGTTCCGTTGATAATTGCCATTCCCTTGCCCAAGAATTCTGCTTTGAGCAATGATCAACGCGCGTGACAGACAGTTGGGCGGTGGCGTTTCGATGGCTAAGCCCAGCTCAACGCTGCAAAGGTCGGTCTGCTAAGCCTCTCTTCCCTTCCTTTCCCCACTGCTTATCATTCACTACCACAACAACGCGGGCGAAGCACTCCGTGAGGTGGTAGCCTTGCTTGGCGTAACGTCTATGAAAACAGGCACATGCGCCAAGGAGCTGCCCGGGTTTTAGTGACGTTCCCCTGGTTGAAGTCATGCATGCCGATGGAATCACAAAGCCTATTCACACATCTATCTGCATTTTCGCAAGCTGAGCCTCCCTGATAGACTCGACCACCGCATTACATGCCGCATCGGTTATCAAGTGTCGCCGAGTCAAGAATGGCAGGACGACCGCTATCATCCTGATGTCAGAGGTGCCAATGGTGCGCAGGATGCACGGACTCGATGGCTGACTCGTTTGCCATTTGTCGCCCATTTCCGAGCATAAACCAGTCGGTGATAGGGGCCGACTGCGTGGCTATCGTATGTACCGTCCGTGTACCTAACAAGATGCTGCGAATGAGCTGAGACTTGGGGGAAACGCGTCCGACGGGCGCACCGCAGGACCGCTCCGCGGTACGATATCTCCCTTTTCTTTCTATGTCGGGGGCCGCCGCTGCGAGGGGTGGGCTGCGTTGGGCGTGGTGGGGTTGCATGCGGTGGGGGAGGTGCAGCGGCACCTGATAGCTGTACGGCGCCTCCGATTTGCTGGACCACAGCGGCACGCTGATCGCGGACAACGAGAGCCATTGCGGAGCGAGACAAGAGTGGGGTCGAGCGATCAGTCAGTCAGCCTTATGAATGATGCATCAGGGCTGTCGGTCATGCGGTTTACCGCCGGCGTTATCTCAATAATCTTAAGTGATCATACAACAGCAGAACTCTTTCGTTGTTTCCATGTCTGCCAGCCATATACTCGTACGGTGGTCGAGGTGGGCGTCTCACAAACCGATCGGTGAACTGAGCCATGTGCCACAAATCGGCGTTTGGAGCCAAAGGAGGGATGCCGAACCAGCCCGGAGCTGTACCTCAAGTAGGGGATGAGATGTTACGTAAGGGGTTACCCCAACCATCATCACTGTCTACGTAACTTACGATATTCTATAGCGATGTCTGGTCTGACACGCCTTGTGTGAAACTTCCATGCATCTGTGTGCCGCTGGCTCCAACGCGTCGTCACGTCTCGGCTGCCAGTTCAGTCCGTCGAACGTGGATCCACGTCTACCAGGACCGCACCGGATCACCCTCCGGCCATAGCCATCGCCGCCACAACGGCCTGGGCGACACGGCCATGGCCACCGGACGGGTTGCAGTGCGCGACCAGGCGACGGAGCCCAGCGGGACGGGTGCCCAGGAAGAGACGCTGGGGCCCGAAGTGGGTCGGAGTTTGCGATACGAGCCGAATCATAGCTCAAACCACAGGCGATTGTTTTGCGCAATAATTCCGTCGACGATCGGGGCAGGGCAACGAGCCCATGGCTCGCTGTGGACCGGGCGGACGACACTAGAAAGCTGGTCTGGTCCTCGGAGCTCGCGCGGCCAGCTCAAGGCTTCTTACTGTCAGGAGATATACCTAGCAAGAGGAACCGCCAGATGGGAGCGGCTGGGATGAGACGATCAGCAGAGCGAGACAAGGCTACATCCAACAAGAAGATCAAGCTTGCTCCCGGCGAGTCTGAGCTTGACATTGGTTCTCGGTTTATGCAGCTGTCTTTCCCATCCCGCGATGAACATACTACTCGTTTTTTTGATCAGAGGAGATACGCCTTTCAGACGAGAGATTTCACATGGATTCGTGGGTTTTAAGATGCCCACTTGGCTATCTTGGCAACTAGCTTTCTCCTCGCTTCGAAACAATAGTCTTGCTCTCTCTTTGCGGCAGCGTCTCTGGCTGCTTGATCGCGATCGAGGACCAAGATTCTCCTGGCACCCAGCACATCGTGCTCTTCCTGGGCAACAGGATCACTCCTACATCCTTTCTTGGCATCTTCCCACAAGACATTCGACAGGCAGTCCGATGACAGGGTTGGCATAAGTCAGTTGACAACCCACGCTACCATCTGTCAGCCCACAGCTTACTCACCCGAGAAAGATGCGAAGAAGGTGAGAAGACGAAGACCAATACGTACTCTTCATCAGACCCCAAAACTGTTCGCATTTCGCTGGAGCTATCACAGTCAGTCAGACTCATTCATGTATACTCGAAAGACACTTACAGGCGCTGGTGGGTCCGGCATGCATACCCGCTACGATCCCGTCCCATGCCCAGATTTCGAGACAAGCTGCGGCCAGTTCTGCAGAGGTCGCTAGGTCGAAAGTGGTATACTCATCGGCGACGGACGCTCTGGGGTCGGCGCTGATGCGAAACTTGTCGAGCAGTAGAATGCGCAGCTGAGTCAGAATCGCAAACACGTCCGACTCCCCTCCATCTCCAACCAGATCGAGATATAACGACAGGGAGCGACTACGAGCTCGAACGATCCGGCACGTCCTCTCCAGCGCAGCCTGGGTACCGCTCATGCTGCTCCCTCCCTCCGCTGAAGGGTCGTGGGTTTGCGTATCGTTGACGCGATCCCATTTAGCAGCTTGGCTTTCCCAATTGATGAGCAATCGCTCAATATGTACTCGATTGAGTAGCTGGTCGGCCAGTTTCTCTAGGTCGTCTCTCCATTTGGCGAGTGACAGAGGCGGGGCTGGGTTGCCCGTGGGGACCGGATACTGCTCGTCCGCGGTGTGGACGGCCGGGGTGACCATCTGCTTCCCGTCCTTTGTCTGCACCCGCGTGGTGGAGTCAAAGACATGGGACGGCTGGTCTTGCCCTGGGCATTGCTCCCGGTCGACCTCTTTCTCGACCTTGACCTCGCCCTTTGTCTGGGCCGTTGGATGCGCCACGACCTCGGCATCCAGCCGAGCCTTGACTCGCGCCCTCTGAGCCAGATCCGAATCGAGTCTATTCCAGGTCCTAGTTTTCGCCCAGACCGTACCAGTAGAACCCTCAAGCCGAAAAGGGGAGCACCCGTCGGCGGTGTCACCGGCATCGATGTCCCCACCATGCGCGTCGAATTGTGTCACCAGACCGAGTATACCTTGAATACGCTCTCGCCTATCAATCGCCACGCCCTCCTCTTCCGGTGCGGCCAAAGTGCCGTACCTCCTCTCGAAACAATCCAGCGATATCCGGCTAACAATAAGACGACGAGCGGCCACTTGCGCTAATCCTCCAGAAGCGAGTTGTCGCTGGACGTACAGGTTGTCGGCTTCACCGGGTTTGAACTCTTTGTTTGGTTTGATGCAGCGTATGAAGTATAGTGGGGTGGGTGTACCAGTCGGTCCGATGGATGCGGTGAGCACTTTGACGAGTTCCTGCACTGGACGCCGAACGTTCTTTGATACAGTACGGGCTGTCTGCGCCCCGCGACCGCCGCCAGTAGGCCCGGGGGTGCTGACGAGTGGCAGCCTCGCGACGAAAGCACAACGCGATTTGTGCAGAATGCTGCACAATGCAGGGGAAAAGGTATCCCTGTTTTCGTCCACCATACAGGTAGGATCGTAGTTCACGTTGTCAGCGAAATGAGCGATTGTAAAAGGGTCGTTGACACAAGTGACGATCGACCGAGACCTGGTGTTCGACGTCCTCGACAACGTTGTTTGGGGGAGGGCTTGTTGTAGACTGGTTATGAAAATGCTCGCTAACCGGTCTGCCTTGTCGTCTGCCTGTCCGCCGCTGCTGTTTTTTTTCGAACGCTTGTGGGCCCACGGGAGGCGTTGTCGAGCGAGTCGAATACGGCTACCATTTCCGGACTGGTCCAGCTCGAGCATTCATCGCCCTGCTTGTCGCTACGTAGATCGCTGCCGTCCTGTAGCATCGAGTTCATGAACTGGAGGTGGGTCAGCATTAGAGACTTTCTTCGAGCTGACGCTGAGGGGTTGAGGGTGACTTACCAGCCGTTGTAGGACCTCGTTGGAGTCATTGATGAGTAACTGGTCAAGCTGGTTCTGATGATTGTCAGCAAAGCTAGCTAGTCGAGAGGATTTTGTACCGACCTTTGGGAGATTCTCAAACCCGAATACGTCGCAGAGCCTGATATGGCCAATGACGCTTTGGTCGGTATTACGTTTGGTCTCCAACACCGTGTTGATACGCTCCACGATTGACCAGAGTGTCAGCACCGATCAGCCACCGCCGGGAGGCTGGCGAGCCCTTGCGCCGTGAGGTCGAAAAGGGGCAAACTCACTCGGAAAGTCCCGCCAAACAACCTCCTAGCCATACTATCGCACATACCCTGTTGATCCACCTTGGTGCGTTGATGTAGCTGCCCCCCCCCCCATCTGCCTGAAAAGAATCGCCTCCCTTGTCGATTCCAGATCAACCTGTAGCAGCTCACAAACCAACTCGAGGTGCTGCATACCTTCGCCCAGGAGTAAAATAGCACAGAGGATCGAGTCGATTCGGGTGGTCTGGACGGACGGGAGGAACATCTCCAGAGCATCTTCCAAGCTTGGTCGATCCGCCTCGGGTAGCGAGCGCAGACTCTCGCTTTTGACGATGAAACGCAAGTGCGACTTGCTTGCTATGAGCTTCAGAGCCTCGTCGAGCGACGTTGCTGTTGTTGCAGACGACGAGGGAAATGATCGCGCTGCCCGTTCTAGGAGATAAAAGATATGAAAAGCCGTGTGTGATGTCGCCTGACGGGTCACGCGCGACTCTTCCAGCGCGTACACCGCGACAGCAGCCGACACGACTGTCCCACTAGCCGCTATACCCAGCTGTATTGATCAGCGTCTCTGCGTGATGAATTCTGGGCCTAGAGAGGCGTACAGTGGTCAATAATGAGAAACGGGACGAGTCGACATTTCGCTCGGTACTGGCGTTGCCAAATGCCGCTAGTAATACTCCGGCAAGTTTAAGTGCGAGACACAGGTCTGCGGCCTTTCCGCCGCCGCCAACGCTGTTGCTGCCGCTGTTTGATGCAAGGTGGACGATTGCTAAATTAGCAGAGACTGTCTTTCCTGCACCCCTGTCGAGTTGGCCCTCGCCTCACACGATACAACACGATCCAACATGGGGGCCGTCGGATGAGTTTACTTACGATTCGCGAGATAGTAGTAATCCTACTTGGTTCCCGTCCCCGCTGGCTGTCTTGCCCGCAGCGTGGTTGACGAACAGTGTAGCCGTCTTACAAGCTCCCCTATACCGGCTGAGGAGGGCGCGACTGTTGATGTTTTCAGTTGGTGCGAGAGCCTCAATTCATCGGCAGAAAGAGAGGGAATTCGTCCGTATGGGTTGATGGCAACCTTTGTCATCAGCACGCCTGCTCAACATGACACAGGAGCAGTCGGCGCCGCAGAAGAGTCGGAGACGACTGACCAGTGTGCGTGAGCCGAGCCAGGTGTATATCTTGCCTCTGCCAAACCGGGTACAGAGTTCAGTGAGCACTTGCAAATCAGCGGAGGCCATTGTGGTGCGAGTAAGCATGGTGTTGGGGACTGACTGTTGGGCATGTTGATGTATCTTGCCTCCTGGAGTTGATCATCATCAATGCTGATGGCGTTGTTCCTGTCGGTGTTCTCGTTCGGCTCGAGGGGCTCGCATCTGAAGAGACGATACTTTTTACCGGAATACGTGGTGGCTATCACACCACCACCAGGGCTAATCTGAGCAGAAGACCACTCTACGCTCCTGAGTGATACAATCAGAGGATGACCTCCAGAGGCGACAGAGGTCAGCGTCAAGTTGAGATTGACTCGTTTGCCCTCTACGACGGGCGCACGACACAGTGTGTGCTGGATATAGGGGAGGTTGATGCTCTCAATAGCCGCTCTTTCACTGGAGCATGCTTGAACCCATAGGCAGAGAGGTTGATATGCGTTGTGGTCTCTTTGTGTAACGGGGTTGATCGTAGATCCGAGAGGCGCGTGCGGAGTGGGCGGAGGAGGAGGAGGCGGCGGCGGCGGCGGAGGAGGAGGTGGAGGAGGAGGAGGAGGAGGAGGAGGAGGGGGGGGGGGGGAGGCTCAGGCGACGGTCTACAAGGAGATTAGCCGAGCTTGAGCTTGGTATATAGAGCAAAGGGGGCTGAGGGAGGTTTTAGGGAGGCTGCAGGGGTTGCAGCCTGTCGTGGACCGTGTTCCCAGTGAGTCAGCGAGCTGCATGCTGCGCGCTGCCGGCTGCGAGCTTGTTGGTGGGCTGTGAGAAGCGAGCGGTCGGTTTGCAAGCCAGAGGCGAGAGGCGAGATGCGATGAGGGGCGGCTGATTGGCAAACAAGAAGATTGCTCAAGCGGTATTACAAGGTCTTGACCGTGAGCCCGGATGCAATCCCCATTCCATTCGGTCTTACAATGGCTCCAAGTGGTGAGGTGCTGACAATATCAAACGCGATGAAATGGCAGAGACAAGCGGTTCAGGAGCCTTGCAAAACGTTGCGAGGAGCATTTGCATATCTCGTCCAACATGGGACTCTGTCTCCGTCGCATGTCAGCGTCAGCGTCAGCATTACCGTCGGCTATAAGACAAAGGGCGAAGATGAAGGAGAGAGGGTCATCATGAATCCAAGCTTGAGGGAAGCTGCCCAATGTCTCATCACCCGTGAGTTCTGTTACTACCCTCTGCCTCTGACGGTGGTGAGAGCGAACTGACGGCTAATGACCACTCGCTGCCGCCCCTCCCCCCCCCCCCCCCCCCCCCTGCCATCCCCCATCAGGCTTGGTCCCAGTGTAGCTCGCTGGCGCTACCTGATGTGGTTGTTCTCCAGCGATTCATAATCGCTTCTAGTCCCGCTTGGAGAGGACTGGAGGCTGGTGAAGCTTTGGCACTGACGGCTGTTCCTCTGCAGGACCGCCAGCGGTGGCGGCAACAACAGGCCAAGCAGCAGCAGGGGTGATACATCTCATTCGAATATACCTTCCTTGCTGTGATGAGACTCAGTGTACTGTCCATACACATCTGCTCGCAATCTCTGTGCAAGTGTCTTTTCAGGCAGCAGCTCAGCGTATGTACATACACTGTGAATCTGCCAAGACAAGGTCGTAATAGCATTGCTTGAATGCTAAGGGTGAAGAATTTGAGGAAGGGGATGAAGTTTACCGTGTCTACGTGCGAAAGGATACCAGAATAAACACCCAGAGGTGCGGTCGCTCCACAAGCAATCTGTCGGTCAATACAGCTCACGTCAGTCGGTGCTGTGTGCTCCAAGCCCGACTCCGGCAAGCCGTTTCCGCCGAGGACCGACGATCGCCGGAGTGGAACCCTCGACAAAGACTTCAAGACAGACGCGGTGTGAAAAGACAGACTCGATTGGCCGACAAATGCCCCATCAATGGCGTAGGGGGTGTCCGGGGGGGGGGGGGGGGGGGGGGGGGTTGGGGGGGGGGGGGGGGGGGGTCAGCGGTCCGCCAGCCATGGAGAACATCTCGAGACGCCCAAGGGTCCCTCAACTGCGCGTCATTATTGATTTCGCGCAAGTGCCAACCAATTGGGATGCCGGGCCATACACGAGCCCGATCTGCCCTTTAAGCCACAAGCGCAGCACCCCTAGTATGCGGCACACGGCCCCGTCTCATTCTCGAACGGCCTCAGGGCCATGCCGAGGCGTAATTCCCGACCACCCTGCCTCTGGACATGGTCTTGCTCTGCCGCTGGCGACAATGTACCGCGACGACCTGACAAAAGCGGCGCAGGGACCGTGCTCTAGGAAAACCCACCACGCGTCCCTCGTTTTGGTCGCCTCCGGTAACGCACTTCTCGGGTTTTCACGTCGAGGGCAGCACATGTGTCGACTGCACCATCCACATTTCCACTAGCTCCTCGCCTCGTTTGGCCTGGAACGCAAGCATGAATCACCTCGACGACTCGTTCAGCGCTGGTCGTGGCCTGAGACGGCCGAAACGACACTGGTTTTCTTCCGCGTGGTTTGCACACTTGGCGCGAGCGAGTCCGAAGCACAGACATTCCACGGTCTCTCCTTGGAGCTCCCTGGCATCAACATGGGCTGCCATGCCTGGCCACCAGAGCATGCAAGCGTCAGTCTAAGCTGGCTAAGTTTTCCAGGGCGTTGCAGTCTTGGACCCAGCAGCCTAGCTGCCGAAGCTGACCTAGTGTTGGTGGCGGCGCCTGGTTGACCGATGGCAAGGACATCCTCGCCCAGAGGCGCTGGACGCTGCCCGAGTTGGCAGCCAGTTGTTGCAGGACGGGAGGTGCTGCTCAAGATCCAGACGGACCAGTCCCACTGACCAGATCCGTGCTCCGGCCTGCATGAGGCTCCACGTCAGTACCCTGGCTATCTGGGTCGTACGCAAAAAGGATACCGCGCCGCCGTCCTCGTACCGCCTGCCTTGCGGTGACGTGCAGTAAATCGCCGACCCGCGCCCGGGCTCGCCTTTGATACTGTACTGTACAGGGTGGGGATACTCAACGATCGAGTTGAGATAATTGTACAGTACTGCACCTCCAGCCAGTGATCTCACGCTGTAATATCCAAGCTTCAACCCCGACCTTGCCAGTCCTGCGCTCAGCACCCGTCGACACAGTCACGCATCTGAGGACTGAGCCGAGGCCTTCATGGGTCACAGCTTGTTTCACGCTCGTCTTGCCTATACTTCATGCGGATAGGCGGACTGACATACGAGACATGCAATCCGGGGTGCGACCTTCAGCTCCAGCCCGATGATACTCGTGTACTCTCCATGCTCGCTGCCAAGCAACGATAGGCCCCTCGACGTTCACTCCGCAAGACTCGCATCCAGCGACCACAACAATACTAGTAGACAATGAGCTCGATGTAGTTGGACAGCTCGCCGAACACTGAGAGACCGAGTCACAGAGACAATGACATGCGCCGCAGGATGCTTAAGGCTGGAAGAGCCCTCACTGAACCCCAGTACTCTCGCAATTGAATTGCATACGGACTTCTCTCTTCACTTACACTCTCTCTCGCCCCGCCCTGCCCCACAGCTGTGCCGGTACAGCACTTGTCGGCGGCCTTGTCCTTGCCTTGCCATGTCCGTGCCTTGACCTGCCCTGCCTTGCCCTGCCTTGCCTCGCCGACCGTTGTCGACACTCGTTCAGACTCTACGAATCCTTCGATCCCCCAGCTTCTTCTCCTGATCTTGCCTAGCCGGGCCGAAGTCAAAGGGTCTCGGTTACCTCGTAACGGACCCTTTGGACAGAGACAGAGAAGTAGCGTGACACATCGCCAGCGAATTTCCCGCCGCGATGACAATTGTCCACCTTCGGGTGTATTTTGGTGGAGAACAGGCGAAGATTCGTCTTGTGTGCCTGCGTTTCCGAGCGTGATGGTCCCGCTGAGTGACAGGCCGGGCCTCTCCAACCCTCCTGCATGTCGGATGATCTTCCACTGCTCTCTGTTGGATCCATCCGCGGCCTTTCGACGCGACCGGCGTGGTGTCGAGGGCTGCGCGGAGGCGGGCTCACATCCTCGTCGTTTTCTTGAGTAGGGTATGGCCTGGCTAGACGTATGATCTCAGCGGCTGACGATGGGCCGTCGATTTGTCGCGAGATGGGCGACGACAAGATTAGGCGACGGCCGCAGATGCCCAGGCTGACCCGCTTTCACATGCAGCCGTTGTGCCTGAGATGCAGTCATGACAGTTCAGCACTGAGAATCAAAGCACGCACGGAGCAGAGATTGTCGCCAATTATCACGATACACAAAAGATGGAGATTACTGAATTAGTCCAGGGACCTCTTTGATTCAGTCATTAATATACGCATAGTGTATATGCATATATATGCCGCCCGACAATGATGCTTCTGTCTGACAAGCAGAAGTGTATCATAATGAGGACATACTGTCTGAGAGAGGAGGAGGAAAGGATAGAATGATCTCGTACGCCCTGACGCAGCACAGGTGCAGGTGAGTGCTTTCACGTAGGGTCTCGATGGACGCACCCAGGCCAATTTTTTAACCGCACCCCCCGAGAAACGCGGGCAGCATAATTTATTGTGTCCCATGCATGGTTCTGGCCTCTGCAAAGAGCTGCAGCATGCCTATCAGCTGCTCTTGATGTGTGCACACCTTTTCCAGCTGAGTGAATGAGAGATGCAGGCTTCAGCTGGAAATCAGCTGCACCACCTGCGCGCGGGGGAGTCTGGAGCTCCTCACAATCTCCGCGTTTTTGCGCCGTCTTCTACAGCGGCCCGTCAGTTGTTTATGCATGCAGCTAGAAAGCTGAAGTTCGGCACGCATACAGGTGGGGGCTATTTCTTGAGATAGCAGAAGTTTGAAGTATCATCAATGTCTTACGGTCAAGTTCTGGGGCCGCAATCTTTATATGGGTGCCGTTAAAGATTGAGACCCACTGCCAAAAATGCCTCGTGCGCGTAGCCGGCGATATCGCCGAAACGCCGCTCAGTCACTCGTCGTCAGCACCCCGTCATTGCTCACCACCGTCACAACGACATCTCACTATACACGTCTGCTATCACGCTCATTTCACGCACAACGGTCTCTACACGTCTCCAGCTGCCTCCCGATGCCCATATTGCTTTTGTACGACACGATTTGACCGAGATCGACACTTCCCCTCTTTCACCCGCGCCCAGGTCCCTTCCCTCAAATCGCCCCATTCAACGCATGCCACCCTCTATCCCTCTCTTTTACGGCTCAGACCAATCTACAGAGCTCTCCCTAATGGTGAGTGTGCTTCTGTTATTCAGAAACGGTCTGTTGGCTGACTTGCAGCCGATCTCACTGTCACCCTAGGAATTCCCTCCAGATCCCAGAGTCTCTTTTGTCGATGACACCCCTCTCAGAGAACTCCGCTCTCTCTCCTGGACTGAGATGACGAGCCTCTTGCCGATACCGACCTCGAGGATGACACATCACGCCTCGGTGACAATTCTCTGTCAGACCGAGACTTGAGTGACCTCGAGGACGACCTCCACGATCCCACCCATGCAGGCCGGCCTGTCCTACCCCACCCTCCCCTGGTCTTTCAGCCTCAGCCGTCTCTGTTGGCTGCACAACAACACACCCAACAGCTCGCCCTGTCCGCCGAATCCTGTGCCGTCACTGCCCAACGCTGCCCTGTCAATGGCCGATGTCTCATGACCTGCGTTCGAGGCGGTCGGGCAGGCAACCACCATGGCAAAGAGACCAGGGAGGTGCCTGGTCATACCCGTAAGCGACTGCGAGTGGACGGTCTTATGGCGGTGGGAGACTATCGAGTACGGCCAGGAAGCATGCAGGACCGCCGACTATCCCTTCTGGTTCCCCCATGTCCCATTCAACGTCCACAACCATGAGCTGCAGAGGGGCATCGACATAGCTTACCTCCGTCGCATGAGCCGGACAGCAGACGTCGATGCAGCTATCCGCCGACACCTTGTTAGCGTCAAGATCGTCGAGATCGTCCGGCTCATTCAGAGAACCCTCACGCACTCATCACCCGCACCGATGTCCGCGACATCCGCCATCACCTTGCCACCTCACTCCGAGCTGGCCGAGGCGCAGCCGAGGCTGCCGTCCAGCGTCTCAAGGACAACGGCGACCTCTTCAAGGCCTGGAGAAATGACGCCCGCGAGCTCTGCGGCCCAGTCTTCATCACGCCCGATGCCCGTACGATGACTCAACATGTACCCGACTGTCCTCTTTGTCGACTGTTCCTTCTGCACCAATCGCTATCGCCTCCCCGTGCTCCATATCTGCGGGTTCACCACCACCAACAACCAGACCTACACCGCCACCGTCGGCTATCTATCGCGAGGGGCAGAGCAGAGGTACAATCTCGCCATCGCGGCCTTTTTCGACCTCATTGGACCGTCAGGACGGAGATCAAGGTCGTCATTATCGATCGCGAGGACGTCCTGACCAGTGCTATCGACACGCTCTTACCTCATGTAAAGCGGCTCCATATTGGTGGCATTTTGCGAGAGAACATCAAGCTCGCTGCCAAGCCATGTTTTGCCGACCTTACGGGCTGGAAGGACAAGCTTTCGGCTATGGCAACTTCTGGCTTGCCGACATCGCCTAAGCAGCCTTCGAAGACGCCCTACACGATGTCTTCGCTGCCCTGCGTCTTCGACGGGCTGGTGGGCGGAATGACCAAGCCAATGCCAATATACAGGACCATGGTGGACGACAGCATCAAAGAGCTCTTCGTCGCTGCCTACATCGATTATCATCCCCATCTCGGTCAGAACTCTGCAAGTCCTACGGTCTTCCATGCGTTTCATCACTTTGCAGGCAACCTCGGTCGCTGGGTATCGATCACAGCGATACATCGTCATTGGCGGCTGCTGAATCCGAATATCTGGGACGAAATCGTGGTCGCCATCACCACCCGGGGCCACCAACGGCATCCTAGAAGGGATCGTTGCCGTCCATCAGCTCTCAGGATCCGAATGGGAGAACGATAACGACACCAATGTCATTTGCGACCCGCGTCTACGGCAAAATCCTTCCGAGCAGATTGCAGGGCAGCTGCAGCCGCGGCGGTGGGCCAGGAACTGTCTTTTGACACCCAAGCACCTCTCTTCGCCGCCCCACCGGTCACCCAGCCCATCCATGATGATCCCCTTCATGTTGACAGCTCTGCCGGACCCCGTTGCAGACACCCACATGTTCGATGATCGTCTCGTGCGTGATCGCAGCTCCAGGCGAGAGGAAAGGAGCACAGTCACCCGTGTCTCAGCCGACATCGATAGCAACACAGGGCGGCTACACACCCGAGCAGAGAATCAGCTGGGAAAGAGGAAAGAGAGACGGCAACGCTGCTTCCGTCCCAAGTGACACCTCTCCAAGAACTGCCACACCGGCCGAGTACTCAAAACTTGCGACATGGCCTCTTGGAGCGTGCGCTGCCAGACTTGGGAGGCTGGCGAGGACGCTCTGGCCGATGAGGAGCAGAGCGAGACTCGAAAGCGACTTGTCAGCCTCAAATCGACACTTCAGACGTTCATGAAGGCAATGACGGCTTGGGAGACTGAGAGGACAGCGATGGAGATGGTGACAGTGACCCCCAGGGCTAGGATGGTGGCGAGCAGCCCATGGGTGGCGAGCACAGGTCATCAGGGAATGCATGTGAGTGTCCGCCACATTTGTCTGAACGCCACAGCTTGCTGGCTGCGCGGTGCTGATTGGCTAGGCCGCGACACCGGCAATGGGCTCTTATGGCCTGAATCCAAGCGTCCACTTCGTCAGGAGCGGCAACATCGACAACCAAGTCCCCATTGACCCGATATCCCCCCCTATCGCCCCTCCTACCACCTGTCCAGAACAGCCACCCAGCCTTGCCAATAAGCCAATCCTTTGTGCAGCCGGAGCCAGCTTCGTTGTAACCGGGGCCTCTCTAAAGCGGGATTTACATGTAAAACGGATGTCTATGCAGTCATATCTTTTTGAGAACAGTCAAAAGCACCTCGAGCGACTTAGCAAACGTGAGAGGTGAACGTGTGTGCGGCAGACTGGTGCCTCTACAATCTGCCCTCGTGCCCATGTTTGGCGTCGCAGAGTCAAGATGCAGCATCAGCGGATGACGGGCGCGGCGTCGACATGACGGCAGAAGACAGGAGAGCACTCTGTACTGCGAGGGCTGTCTGAGACCCTAAGTAGAAGGTGATCGAGAGACAAGGCATGTACGCGAGGCTCAAGTGGAGGATGATAGGTCTGGAAGAATGGGCGAGTCTCCTTTTAGGCGCTGCCCCGACGACCATTTGACGTTGCAGGTGACCTCGGGACATGGGCTGTATCAGGATGACAGGTCTGTTTGGACCTATGGAGAGTCGTCCACCCTGATCGAGCGAGTCTTGGCTGTAAGGCCAAAACGCCAGAAGAGACTGGACGGTGGATTCGACTACCGAAAGTCTCTTCGAGTGTGTTAAACGCCTTCTGCATGGATTGAGAACGGGGCATGTGAACAGGCCGTGCCGATTGATCATACATGGAGCCACTTCTGCCCTCTGATGCAGCATCTGTAACGATACATAACTACATGTATCGCAAAGGATCTCGGCTTAGCACCGTCCAGCATTGATCATTCATTCTCACATTCTTCTCTCGGTTCACTCTGCCCCATATTCAGATGGAGCTCTGTCGAACCTGATAATCCTCAATTGGTACGTTAAGCTATTTTTTCAAGGGTATCATGAATGCATAATGCTGATGTCGTGTCGGCAATCATTGAGGCTGGTCCACGATGATATAGACAGACTGCTGGCAGGGATGTTCGGAGGGTTCGCGTGCGGTATCTATCCCACGTTGGACATCCAAAGCCGTCTTTTGACAATCAGAACACATAGATGGTACATTAAGCTACTTTATGTGGTACAGTATGGGGGTTGCCTGTCTTTTACTGCTTGGACTTGGCAACGTTCGTTGTCGGGATGCACGATGTTGCGGCTCGTTGGAAAAGGCGGTGGCAACAGCCGGGTCGCAGGCGGGATACATTTCTGCTCTTGCCAACGTACAGTACGTCCACGCTCCTAATTTTCTTGACACCATCTGAGCGAGTCGTCTCCATTTGCCCACGCAAGGGGGAAGGTTGGCCCAAGCTGTACACCCAGCTACCCGGACCCGGATCCCAAGTCACATTTGCATCGAAAGATGGGACGAGCCGTGTCGCTCTTCAAATCCTGCACCTTCGGACGGTTACCTAGTCAAATTCCTCATACGAAACGAGAACTAAGTGACCAACCAGTACCACACTGCCTGTCGGATTCGACCTGGACGTTCAGCTCTCGTTCTGTAAGCGTGGAGCTCCAGAGTTGTCTCAAGATCGTATGGGCCTGGTGCGGTTGGGCGATCCTACGATTTCTTGCCGGCGACCGCCTCAATGAGCGAGGCGGCCGACCGCCCTGGGATGGTGTTTCCCGTGAAGGATTGACCGAGACTCCCAATTTTGGGTGGTGTCGATACGTCTCGAGCGGACAGAGGAAAAGAGGGATCGTCATGGGCTCGATGCTGTGGCTCGAGTGAGCAACTCGGCGACAGAGAAGGGTCGTCGATAGATTGAGTGGCCGGTGTCGAGGCTATACGGAGTCTGCAGTGGAGATTTCGATCGACAGAGAAGTTGTCATGTCCTGGAGCATCAAGGGAAGAGCCTTGGAGGAGCATATGTCTGGCGCGAACAGGGAGGATCTTCGACATCGGTTACGAGTAGGTGGTCTTCGAGCAAGACCGATAGGACCATCTTCAGCGACCGCTCATCAACCCCAAGTCACCCATCTTCTTCTCTTTCCCCCCAAGCTCAAGCTGCCCCGCATCCTTCCCTCAGCAGGAGAGCCCGGGTCCTTGATCCTGTCAGAGCCCGATGACTTCGCTCCACCGTCTTCCGGGCCACCACAAGAAGGTCTAGAACCGTTGGCATCTTTTATCTCTCGACGGCGGACTCCATTTCTTCTCCGACCTATCAACTGAACTAGTGTCCGTTGGTCTTGAGAAGAGGGAAGCCGGAGCAGGCTTCGGAGACTCTCGAATGGCAGCTCAACTGGCTCTAACCAAAGAACAGCACCCACCAGCAGCTCAGGACGACTGTAGAGGACTTTACCCGTACGGCGACGTGTATTGAGCTAGGTGGCTGATGATCCCTCCGTGCGTCGGAAGCTGACCCACCATAGCCTCCTTCTCAGAACCTGGGAGCGGTACGATGGGGCAAGACTGAGTGAGGCTCCTTGTGAGGCGTTTTGTATCCGGACGACTGTGACAAACAGGGTTTGGCTGTGAGAAGTCCCACTGCTCGGCAAGTCACTTGCTGGACGAAGCTTACCGGATTGGTACTCACGACGTCTGTCAAAGCCATCCAGGATCGCACTTGAGATAGGTACGACAGAGGGAGAGGGACCGCGTGAGGGCTTTGTTTCCCGCCCAGTGTTGACACCACACCTAGACCTGTATAGTCCTCTTCATACCCGACTCGAGCGAGGACGGAGATACTGCAAACCTCTGCTGCTGCCCTAGAGGATCGCTCCACCGGGAAGGCTGGAGACCGGAGGGGAAGGGAGGGGGCGGTGGGGTGCCTCTTGTAAAGCCGCGCGAAACCAGCATCTACTGTTGGTATCCTTCAGTGTTGACCATCGTCGTCTTCTCGGGACCAACGCGTTCTGCCATCCTATGCATACCGCGGTGCACCCCACTTCCAACCCGACGCATCATGGCTCCTTTCCGGACACCGGCACGACCGGCTCGATGGGGTCTCGAGCCTGTAGCTGTGGGCCCGCAGCCCTATGACCCCGGGCCAGAAAGCAGCGGCGGCACACCGCCAAAATGGACAGCCCGCACGGCGGGCGGCTCGAACAGCTCTGAAGCGATCGCTGCCGGATGACACCCCGGAGGCCAATCCACCCACCGCGATTCCGGATAACACAACGCGCCTCGCAAGTAGTGACACTCGCGCAGTTGGCCAATCGGATCTTGCTGTACGCCTCACATGATCAACATCCCGTGAAGCAACCGCGTGAATGAGAGCCTAGGATGTACGCGGGCTCTTGGAAGAGCAGACCCGCGCCCTTATGTGAACACACTGTACCCTTGCCGATTGGGTCAGCGGCATCGCTCGACAGGCTACTCAAGCATCGACGACAGCCGCGCCACCAAGACCCTCATGCCGCCTCTGCAACGCGTACGTGTGTCAAGATAGGACACTGCCAGAACCGCCAGTCCCCGTCAGGCCCTTGAACTTGAGCCAGCGATCCTCAGCGGTCGAGGTCGAGGCCGAGAGCTGAGCGACGTCCGAGCTGGACTTGAATGCTACGTCTGGCGCTCCAGTACAGGCTTGTCGATGGCGGAAGTGTACGACGGCCTTGCATGTGAGCTGGAAAATCGCCGTAACCAGAGTACGAGTCAAGAGCCAAGAGCCAAGAGCCAAGATTGCAAACGGGACAAAAGAAGGGGTTATCACACCGGCTGGGGCATATCTTGACCGACGAACCTGTTGAACAATAGGCCCCGAGACGCCCATAAGGTCAGAATTGCCTCTTTCGGCCAAATGAGTAACCTTATGTAGATGGCTTGACAGAGAGACCGCTCTTATATATGTAGAACGGCAGAGAGGGACGAATGCATAGCTCTCATCATTTTGTAACAGATTAAAAGTCCCAAGTCTCAGCCCGAGACTGCAGAAGAGCATACAGGCTGTCTATCGAGCCGTCGCCGCCGCCGCAGACGCTCTAGACACCGCCACAAACCGAGCCGTCGCCGTCTACCGTCGCGGACGCTCGAGGAAGTTCCTAGCCGTCAGAGAAGGCTAGAGGGAGAACTAGGACACGAGAATACCTCGTAAGCACACAGGGAGAGCGTCGGGCCTAGTAACAGGCGCTCTATCGCGAAAGCCGTCCCCAGCGAGGTATCGTTCCGCTGACGCACACCGTGCCGTCATATCTATCAAAATCAGCACCCCCGCGTGCGCACAGGCCACCTTTACCTACCTTTATCGCGATGTCTGCCACCAGAGTCAACATCGACGCGATCCCAAAGCTCTCGCATGATCCCTCGTCATATGCGCCATGGCGGGCGGCCGTAGAAGTCGCCCTGCAGCTCGGAGATTGTTGGAATGCAGCCTTGGGCCTCGATCTCGAGCCAGGGCGCGTCGCAGCCACCGAGCGCCGCATTCGAGCTGGTTCCGTCATGCCGACAGGCTCGGATATCGGTGGGGCCATGACGAGCGAGGATAAGAAGGACTGGGAGAGGTGGCAAGCCCGAGAGAGCAGGGCACAGGCGATGTTGAAGGGGACGGTGTCAGAGGCCGTCCGGCTCGACATTGAGGATCTACTTGCCGCAGTCGACATGTGGAAATATTGCGACAAGATGCACGAGGCAGATCTGCTCGAGAATCAGAGGATCGTGCACGCCCGCCTGTGGACGCTCGATCTCAGAGGCGACGCCTCTGCGGACGAAATGAGCGCTCATGTAGAGACGTTCTCGAAGGCGATCTCGGACGGCAAGCGCGTCGGGATCGTCCTGAGCGACACCGAGCGCGCTCAAAGGTTCCTTGCCACCATCCTCGATCCAGCCTTCAACATCGTAAGGGCTGAATTGGCGCCTATCGCCAAGGACAAGCAGTCCTGGGCCGTCGTACTCTCGAAATACACCACCGAGATCGCGCGACGACGGGCTAGGCCGCCTCAACGGCAAGGTAATGGAGGCAAACCGCTCGCGATGGCTGTCGAGCGTCGCCCTCGGTTCGAGAGAGACAAGACCAACGACGAATGTCGACATTGCGGTAAGAAGGGCCATTGGGAGCGTGATTGTCGCAAGAAGGCTGCAGAAATGCAGCGCGGCGGCCTACAAGGCCGTGGCGGTCGTTCTGCTCGACAGAGAGGTGGCCGAGGTGAGCGTAAGGGTGTCCAAGATCGTCAGGACACTGCCGCCGCCGCCGACAAGAGGATCACGATTCCTCCTAAGGCCGACGCGGGACTGCTCGCTGCAGCCCTGGAAGTTGACATGGATCCTTGGGCCGGTTTGACCGTCGCGACCACCGAATGGGCCGAGCTCGATGACGACAGTGACGATCGCATCGTCTTTCCCGACCAGCTCGATGACCCGTGGTTCGAGGGCGGGTCTGCAGAGGCTAGTAATGACGCTCTGTTCACCGCAGACCCGCTGCAAGTTGAGTCAGAGGCCGTCGAGCCCGCATGGGTGCTCGACAGCGGGGCCACCGATCATTTGACCCCGCACAGATCGATCCTAAAGCGCGTCCGCCGCCTCGAGACGCCTCGAGTCTTTGGGCTAGCCAGCGACACCGGTACAATGCAGGCTATCGAGGTAGGCGAGGTAGATCTTGTCCTGTCGTCCGGGCAACGTCTCACGCTGCGAGACGTCTATCATGTCCCGACGGCTCGAGTCAGCCTCTGCTCGCTCTCGAGGCTGCTGCGATGGGGCTGGCGGGCCGATTTGAAGGGTGACGGCGGGACGCTCGAGCGACGGCAGGAAAAGCTAGCTCTGCGTAAGAAGGGCTCGCTTTGGACCGTGCGGCTTGGTCGGACACACCCTACGATCCTCCTCACAACCGCAGTCGACGCTAGATCACCGCTCGAGGCTGAACATCAGCGTCTCGGTCATATAGGCGTCGAGCGTCTGAAAGAGCTGGGAAGGAAAGACCTACTTACCCAGCCCTGGCGCGCCTATAAGGACGATCCGTTCGTTACCGCTGCATGCGAGGTATGCGCCCGCACCAAAATTACTAGGCCGCCGAAGGCTGGTGACGCTCCGCTGCTCAGAGGCGGCGGCGATGGTGTCGGCGTTGATGTCGACATTACCGGGCCATTTGAGACGTCTGTCGACGGGTGTGAGAACATGCTCGTAGCTATCGAGCGCTCGAGCAAGATCATCGGCGTGGTTCCGATAGGTCGCAAGTCAGAGGCGTTTGACGCTCTGCGGCAATTCCTAGTCAAAGTCGAGCGGCAACTCGGAGATCGTGTCCGAGTCATCCGCAGCGACGGCGGAGGCGAGTTCGACAGCCTGGAAGCCCGCGCGTTCTATCGGTCAGCCGGGATACAGCATTACATGACGCCTAGGTACACGCCCGAGCTCAATGGGGCGGCTGAACGAATGATACGCACCATCAAAGACATGACAGCCGCGATGTTGGCCGACAGCCGTCTACCGCACGCCTATTGGTCTTTCGCCGCCCGTTATGCCGCAGTGATCCTTATGAAGCTGTCTGTGTCAGCTCGGACGGGCCTATCGGCCTGGAGCGCACTCACAGGACGCGAGAGAGGCCTGGAGTCCGTCCTGCGATTCGGGCAAAGGTGTCATGCGCAGATCCCGTCTCAGATCCGCCGTAAAGCGTCATTCACAACAGAGCGCGGCGAGGCGTGTCGGATACTCGGTCAGAGTGAGACTCAGAGCGGCTGGATCGTGCAGCTCGACGGCACGGGTGAGATTGCCCATCGAAGAGACGTCAAAGTGCTCGAGATGTCGAAGGACGATGAGGCCGATTCCGGTCACGTGACCCAAAGCGACCAAGCACAGCTCATACCGGTTGGATCGATGGGAGGCAAGATCGCCAGTCATTCAAGCCAGGATGATGATAGAGACAATCTGGAGGTATCTGAGGATCAGCAGGACTCCGGGCAAGCCCAGAAAAATGTCGCCGGGGTTGAGATCTCAGAGGAAGAGCTCACAATCAACGATCCCGCACCGGTCACTCCCAACACACCCGAGCAGCCTCAGGTCCCCCGTCCGTCCCGTCTTCCTGTTGCCACCAACCGCCCTAGAATTCCTGTGGCAGAGCGCTGGACGTATGTACCCGTCGCAGCGACACCACTGCCACCTCCTGTGGATACCAGCACCATCGGTCGGCCCGTCCGAGAGAGGAAAGCGCCCGCAAAGTTCGGTGCTATCGCAGAGCGGCTGCACAGCCCTTTCGCTTTCCTATCCGCCAATGCCGCCGACGGCCCCGTAATGCCTGTGGATCCCAGGAACCTGGCCGAGGCGATGGCTAGCGACGACAGAGCAGAGTGGATTGCCGCCATGGAGAAAGAGATTTCGAACATTGAGAGTAAGGGGACGTGGCGCGAGGTAAAGTTGCCTGCAGATCGCAGAGCAGTCGGTTCGCGTTGGGTATTCAAGGTCAAAACCGATGCGGACGGCAATATCATCAAACACAAGGCTCGGCTCGTCGCGCAGGGCTTCTCGCAGGTGCCGGGTATCGACTTTGAAGAGACGTTCGCGCCGGTAGGCCGTCTCGGATCCCTGAGACTGTTGCTGGCTATCGCCGCCGCAGACCGCATGATCGTCGCGCAAGCGGACGTCGAAGGGGCCTATTTGAACAGCCCTATTGACACCGAGGTCTACATTCGGTATCCGGACGGCATGCGGCGGAAGTCAGGCTGCGACGCCCTGTTGCTCTTGAAAAGCCTGTACGGCCTGAAGCAATCAGCAAGGAACTGGTGGGAAGAGCTAGGACGGGTCTTACGTCGACAGGGCTTCCAGAGGACGAACGGTGACTGGGGACTGTATGTGCGGCAGGACCGACAAGGCCGAATCGTGCTTGTCTTGGTCTATGTCGACGACATCGTGATTGCCGCATCGTCGCAGGGGGAGATCGACACCCTGTGGACAGCCCTAAAGGCTGAGTGGACGATCACCGTCATAGGCGACGTCAGCACCGTGCTCGGGATGAAGGTATCGCAAGACAAGGCTAGACAGACGATCTGGCTGAGTCAGCCCGCGTATATCGACAGGGTGCTCGAGCGCTTCCCGGAGCACACGAGTAGACGCTCACGATCGACACCGCTGCCACAGGACGCCAAGATCGATGCAGAGGACGTGTCAACAGCCTTAACGCCCTATCAAGAACTGGTAGGATGTCTCCTATGGCTAGCGGGCTGCACGCGTCCGGACGTCATGTTCGCGGCCTCATACCTCTCCAGGGCGCTCGCAGCACCTACCCGTCAGCATTGGGACCTCGCACAAGGCGTCCTGACCTACCTAGCCCACACACGGACTGTCGGGCTCAGGCTAGGCGGCGGGAAAGACGACGGGCTGCAGGGCTGGGTAGATTCGGACTGGGCGGGTTGCAAGGACACTCGGCGATCAACCACAGGCTGGTTGATGGAGTTCAGAGGCTCGCCGATCACCTGGTCGTCTCGCAGACAAACTACCGTCTCAACATCGACTGTCGAGGCCGAATACATCGCTGTCGCGGAAGCAGCCAAGGAAGCGGTTTGGCTCAGGAACCTGCTCTGTGAGCTAGGACTCGAGCAGAGATCACCAACGCCGCTCTCCTGCGACAACCAGGGGTCTATCAGGCTTGCAGGACAGCCAACCACTCACTCTCGGACCAAACATATCGACATAAAGCATCATTTGATCCGAGAACTTGTCGACGCAGGCAAGGTGAGCCTGCGATACGTCAGCTCTGCAGACCAGAAGGCGGATATCCTCACAAAGTCGCTCCCGGCGGCCGCTCACGCGCGCCATTTTGAAGCTCTGGGTCTGGGGCGTCCGCCTGCCGGCGGGGAGCGCGCTCTCGTCCACCTAGCGGCTGCATTCAGCGATCTAGAAGGCATCGGCGGTAGCGAGAAGACGTTGAATGACAAAGTCAGTCGCGCTCCGGTTCGTCTGCCACACCACGTGGTCGGGTCAAAACGCCGAAATGCCGATAGTCAGCTCGCGACTCAGCTTCATTGGCAACGCTTTACTGCATGCGCACGGGCTATCAGAGACTGTATGCATGCAGGGGGAGCCAGAGGATCCCAAAGAGGATCAGGGCTACCGGCAGACACCAAGATCATCGATTTTGGGTCGGTATTGATGGAGAACGGCCGGACGCCTTCCCATCAGCCTGAAGGAAGTGTTGGTCTGGACCGTGCGACGCTCGCGACGCGCGGTCTCGGGCCTCTATCGTCCTGGAGCGAAGATCAACAGGCTTGGGGATGCCCGGTAGGTCCTTGGCACAACCGCCAGACCTGTTGCGGCCACCTGCAGCCTGCAGACTTCGAGGGGGAGTGTTGAACAATAGGCCCCGAGACGCCCATAAGGTCAGAATTGCCTCTTTCGGCCAAATGAGTAACCTTATGTAGATGGCTTGACAGAGAGACCGCTCTTATATATGTAGAACGGCAGAGAGGGACGAATGCATAGCTCTCATCATTTTGTAACAGAACCGCCTGAACGATCCTGGTGCTGATGTCGCTCTTGCCTGAGTGGATTGCAGCGGCTGTGGGCCAGAAACAACGTCGATACCCAACATATGCATGGATGGTGGGATCGCGATGGGCTGGTCGCTCGATGCTTCGAGTATATGTGATCGCATATTGTTCAGGCCAAATGCACATAGCTGCCTCGATCTTCGGATCGCCCTCATCGAGCATGACGTTACGTTACAGTCTGGTATGCAGCGAGTCACAGGAATCGGTCGGCTCAAGTCCACTACGCAGAGTGTCAAATGGAATAAGTGAATGTGACAGCTTATGCCTGGGCTACTGCCGGCACCGCAAAGCAGCGACGGTGGCGCCTTCGCCCCGCCGCCCGCATTCCTCGAGTCGGGCAGGTTACTGATGCTGCTCCTCGAGTGCCCTGTCAGTTCTCTCAAACCCAGAAGGTAGCCCTGCGTACTGTGAGTCTCTCTTTGCCTTCACATCATCGCGTGGCCCGCATGGCGGATCGCCAAGCCAATCCTGGATGGATCACGTACAGCACAGTCTCCTAATGCGGGCTCGAGGTTGGGCTTTTTGCAAAGCGTAAACTACTCGTACAGTACTGGGGACTCCTCTCGTCAATTGATGGCATGGGAATCCGCACGGGTGTGGAGACTGGGGTCGTGCTGGCCAATTGCTCGCGAGCCTTCGGAGCACGTAGCAGGTAGGTAAGCGGATCAATGCGAAGTCTGGCGCTTCTTTCGCTACTGCCCGCGATTGACCTCGGCCCGTCAATTGGATCGCATCTGAGAGCAATGGCGTTCAGTTCCCAATAAATCTAAACGAGGTAAAGGGCGAAGAGAGTGAGAAGGCGGGTTCAGACCCGGAACAGTATCGGATGCTGTGGCATGTTTTGGGATGCTTGAGAATATTGATTGCGAGATCTCGCGAAGCGGTTTCCAGATGCAATCGTACCCATGGTCCCTGGACCAGACTACGGACTCTCCGGTCCGAGGTCGAGCGGCCGGCTTCTCGACGACATCTGAGAAAGGGAGGCGGATTTATGAATGTTTGCAGAGCTAAGACCTCGGGACCGGCGGCGAAGCGCTATGAAAGCGGCCGTTTGTGCTGGATGGGAAAGGGGATGACAGCAGTGCCGGTGAGATCGACAGTATCGTCAAGCACAATGCGCCCCATCGCAGAATGTTGAACAATAAGCACCGTGAACGCCTCATAGGGTCAGAATTGCCTCTTGCGGCCAAATGAGTAACCTTATGTAGATAGCTTGAGCAGAGCGACAGCTCATATACGGAGAGCTGCAGAGATGGATGAATGCATCGCTCTCATCGTTGTGTAACAGATTAAAAGTCCCAAGACTCAGCTCTGAGCTACCGAGAGCTCGCTTCAGGATCGCTCGAGCCGTCGCCGTCAGCCGGGACGCTCTGGAAGCCGCCACTCTTGTAACCGACAATCGTTGCAGCACCCCCGCGTGTGCACAGACCCCGTCGACAGTCTTGGATACCCCTCTATCGCAAGATGTCGAGCGCTAGAATCAACATTGACGCGATCCCGAAGCTATCGCACGACCCGTCGTCATACGCGCCGTGGCGAGCAGCTGTCGAGATCGCCCTGCAGCTGTCAGACTGCTGGAATGCTGCCTTGGGGCTCGATATCGAGCCAGGGCAGGCCGTCACCGCCGAGCGCCGAGTCCGAGCTGGATCTGTCATGCCGACAGGATCAGAGGCTGGCGGGCTCAGTTGGGATGACAAGAGAGACTGGGAACGGTGGCAGGCCCGAGAGAGCAGGGCGCAGGCGATTTTGAAGGGCACAGCTTCAGAGGCTGTTCGGCTCGACATCGAAGACCTGTTCGCCGCCGTCGACATGTGGAAATACTGCGACAAGATGCACGAAGTGGATCTGCTCGAGAACCAGCGCATCGTGCAGTCCAGGCTGTGGACGATGGATCTCAAAGGTGATGCGTCGGCGGACAACATGAGCGCGCACGTAGAGACGTTCTCGAAGGCGATCGCGGACGGCAAGCGCGTCGGGATCGTCCTGAGCGATGGCGAGCGCGCGCAGAGGTTTCTGTCGACGATCTTAGATCCCGCCTTCAACATCGTCCGGGCTGAGCTAGCCCCCATCGCCAAGAGTGAGCAGACCTGGTCTGTCGTGCTCTCCAAATACACCGCAGAAATCGCTCGACGACGGGCTAGGCCGTCGCTCGGACGATATGGCCGATTTGACCAGAACGGCCTGACAGAGAGGAATCACGGAGACGCCGTCATGGTGGCGGAGCGTCGTCGCAACAAGGCTAAGAAGGATGACGAATGTTGGCGATGCGGTGAGACGGGTCATTGGGAACGGGACTGCAAGGCTGCACGTCAGCGTAAGACCCATGGGGACCGCAGGGACCGACAGAGACGTCATCGCGACGAGCAGAGCGACACCGAGGATGACGATGACAGTGATAGCGAGGAGAGCTCTGACGATGAGCACTCGGTCGCAGATAAGGACAAACGACCTACCAAGGAGAAGCGCGTCACCATCCCGGCCAAGGCAAGCACGGGGCTGCTCGCCGCCGGCATGGAGTGGATCGGTCTGACTGTTGCTGCGAATGAGTGGGCCGACCTGCTCGGCAACCCATGGGCTGAGAGCATGTCCGTCGTCGCCGCCGAGAGGATCGTCGAGGTCGCAGAGACCGTCGAGGTCGCAGAGGCCAGTGAGACCACCTGTGAGGCCGTTGCCGAGAACAGCGAGGCCGCCGAGGACATGGAGAATGTCGTCGAGACCGCCGAGAGCGTCGTCGAGACGGACTGGGTGATTGACAGCGGAGCCACCCATCATTTGACCCCGCACCGCTCGATCCTCAAGAGCGTGCGAGCGCTCGAGACGCCCGTCGCCTTTGGGCTCGCTAGTGGAGGTACCGTCGAGGCCATCGAGGTAGGCGAGGTTGACGTTGTCCTCTCGGGACGACGCCTCACGCTGCAAGACGTGTATCTCGTGCCGACTGCTCGAGTCAGCGTGTGCTCGTTGTCGAGGCTGCTTGCCCGCGGCTGGGAAGCAGAGATCAGAGACGGCGGCGGGACGCTGCAGAGAGAAGACGAGACGCTCACCATGAGGAAGAGAGGGTCCCTGTGGACCGTTGCTCTCAAGACAGCCACCAGCCCGACCGCCCTGGGCTACACCGCCGCCGCGAGAGACGTCAAGGCCGAAATCGTCGCTGATCGCTTTGAGGACTCGCAGGACGATGATGAGGGCAAGGCGGCGTCGTTTGGTGATCAGAGGGGAGCAGGGGGAGCCGGTGATGAGAGGAAGACCGCGGATACGGGCCAGAGAAGCGTCGACACCGTCAACACCATCGACACCGGCACGGCTGCAGAGCTGGGGATCAGCCCGACTGAAGTTCCGCTCACCAAGTCGCCCGCCACCGCCGTTGCCGCGCACCATCTTGAAGCCCTACGTCAGGAGAGTCATTTCGCAGCGCAGGAGGACGGCTGCATGCGTATGTCGGCCACCAATGACGAGCTGAAAGACGACGGCGAGAGAGAGACGATGACAAGTCGTCCTGCAGACGGGGACGACGTGGAGCCACATCACGTGTCTGAGCCGAATCGCCGAAACGCCGCTGGTCAGCCGACCCATCAGCTTGCGCATCATCAGCAACGCTTCGCTGCATGTGCACGGGGTATCAGAGACTGCATGCATGCAGGGGGAGCTGCAGAGCATCAAGGAAGAGCAGAGCTACCGGAGGACACCAAGATCATCGAGATTGGTGCAGAAATGACGGAGAACGAAAGGATCGCTTCCGAGCTGCCTAGAAGAGGAGCAGTGATCCGTGCGACGTCCGCATCAGTCGTTCCCGGGCTCGATTGTCATGGTGCGAAGATCGACAGGCTGCAGGGTGGCCTAGAGGCGCTCGACGCTGTCCCGGAGACGCTCAACACCGTCGCAGAGACGCTCAACGAGCTGCAGCCCGCCGACTTCGAGGGGGAGTGTTGAACAATAAGCACCGTGAACGCCTCATAGGGTCAGAATTGCCTCTTGCGGCCAAATGAGTAACCTTATGTAGATAGCTTGAGCAGAGCGACAGCTCATATACGGAGAGCTGCAGAGATGGATGAATGCATCGCTCTCATCGTTGTGTAACACAGAAGAGGTGATAATTTAGATACTGTACTCGTATGAACCCACAGTCAAACGGTCAGACGTGCCGACCGTTTATTTGCGTTCTTGCTTGGACGTGCACAGCGGACACTTGCAATTGATTGGCGTGGCGGGCCGCCCCCTCGGTTCGCGACATGAGTTGTTGTGAATCTGCCGAGTTCAGTAACGAACACGTCAGACTCGCCTGGTTACATACATCAAAGACGCATTGCGCGGCAGGGAAGTGGGGTTATGCAGGCGAAGACAAATGCGGGGTCCAGGCAGAGATTGGGAGCGCTCCGCGTTGCATCGAAGGGACGGAGCCTTCTCAGAATATGGACGCTTTCCACTACAAAGGGTTGAGCCGACCTGCCGGGACGCCTTGTTGTTGTCACAATTTCAAGACATCGAATCTTCCGATCTTTGTATCCATTGAGGCGCACTCGCACTCCTCATGGAGTGAGATTCAAGGCTGGCCTCACCTCGCGCCACTCAATTCAATCCCTTCCAAACTCGCCTGCCGCTGCGCGAGAGACATGTCAATGAGTCTGATGCGTCCGTCGCAGGGTGGTCAACAGTGACGCAGCGCAAGGTCGTTGTGCGTGATTCCGAGTTGATGGAAGTAGGCGGCCACGTCGGTCCCGGTACGTCAGCATTCGTAACGCTCCCGTAATCCCCGATCAACTGACTTATCGAGCAAGGTCATCGCGCTCAACGATGGATAGCGTCGGCCCATGCCTTCTCCAGCATATTCGAGGATAAGAGCAATGATTGGGTTTCCAGGGTCCGACGCAGGCCCTCATTCACGAATCTCCGACCTCCACGAGCCAACGAAACGATCATCAGCAGCAACGGCGGTCTCAGGAGCAACAACTCCGGATGATATAGCCAGCTGCTCATAAATAGCTGCCTCACTTGCAACTCGCTGACGGCTTCCGGATGGATCGCTGACTTGACGACGACTTTACGGCGTTTGCATCGTCCAGGGACGGCGGAGCCAGTCCGCCCGGAAAGCATGAGGTTGATCGGGTCAATGATTGTGGGTATCAGCAAGACAGCCCGTGTACCGAAATGCCGACGAGATATGATGATGTCGTAGAAGGGGATCCCAAGGGATCCATCGTGAGGGCTAGGCTGAAAGGCGCGGCGACGATCGGGCCTAGATCGCAATCTGGGCGCGTGGGAGATACTGGCGAGTCGGGCATGCGCCATTGCTCATGCCATCCAGGCGGGGTGTTCCCGATCGAATAGGTAGGCGTGTCAGAGCGCCCATGGGGAAGGTACAGATGTCCAACGCCGGGCGCCGTGCCAGACGGTGGCATAACGACAAGAGACAAGCAGCCCTTGAGAGCAGAGATATCGCCAGGCGAGTCAAGCACTTCGGTGACGTCGCATTAAATAATCGAGGGTCCCCTATCCGCGAACCGCTCGCCATGCGGCGATCCGACTCTTGTTTCGGATGGTGTGCTTCCGCTCTCGGTCCAGGAGTCTCCTACAAGCGGAAATGGCGTCGGGGCGGCTTGTGTGTGAGCCACTTGTGGCGAAGAGTCCGAGGTGGGTGCTCGACTAGCCGCAGATGAGTCGGACCCGCCTTGACCTTGAACCCCAACATGTTGTTGACCTTGACCCTGACCTTGCGCGACTTCAGTAGTCGACTACTGATCAGCCCACCGCGAATTGAAAACCTTGACTTACCGAGCGCGCACGACCCTCGCTTCTGCCCGTGTCATTCTTCCACCCCAATGCATCCGCCCACTCGATTGGCTTCTGGACCGCGGCCTCGGAAGGGGTAAGGGGAAGGATAAGCGCCAAATAGGTCCAATCGATGTTTAGAAAGTCGGGGTCCTCATTGAAAGAGATGGAATCAGAGAGAAGGACGCCCGTTCGGCAATGAAGATCGAGGACCGTGCTATTCATAGCGGCATGGCTAAGCAGGACGAGCCAACAGCATTTGTCCGCGTACATCTGATCGATGCTCTGAATGTCAGTCATTCAAGCGCAGGGTCGTGCTGTGGAGCGAGCAGCCCTCACCTGCACTAGTGTGTTCGCTGCACTAACCCACTTCTTGTCAAACTCTTACGAGTCGCCCATCATGCGAAGCTTGACGTCGACACCTTTGTCTCCATTCTTAGTACCCCGATCCGACAAGTCAAGCTGCATCTCCGAACTCGATCTGGGTGTGCGCTCGATCCCGACAAGTACATGTCCGACATCTGCATCGCCGAACGTCGGATCGGTCTGGCTGGCGACGACCAGGATTGTCCTATGCGCCCGTACCGCGGCGAGATTGGATGTCCCTACGTCCGTTTCTGGCGCGTACCCAAACCTGGTCTCGAAGACAGATGTTCCTGAAGACTATCTTAGTCGCACCGCTACCACCGCCCCCATTGACCTCATCGTCGCGAAAATTGGAGGGTTGGCGGATGAACATGTTCCGTTCCAGCATGTGTGTTGCAAACGTCCAGGCGGCAGCGGCTGCCCCCTCTGGCCTCCCGGTTTCGATTCACGAAGTCACGATGTGCGCGGACGGCCGACCAAAGAAATGACGTACAGAAGGAGAGATTGGAAGAGGCGAAAGATACTGTGCTAGTCTGCCTTGCAGCCTTCGCGCAATGGTTGCGTGATCCGTGCGAAACTCGAATGTTGGCTCGGACGCGGACACATATGTGCTGCCTGCTTGATGGAGTCCATGCCGCAGATCACGCGACGCAATGGTGGGCGGTTGAGTGGAGCAGGACTGCGCTTGGTTGAGCATCCCCGCGGATGTCGGCTGTCCTCGGATCGCGATGCTCGATGGTCGATAATCGGAGATCGAAGCGCGAGGCAGAAATGCTGCATTGACTTCGGGTGCGTGTGATATGTCCACAGCTGTCAGACGCTTGTGGATAAGATCTGCCATGATGAGAGGGAGAAGCGATGCGAAGGAAACCGACAACCGCAAGTCCAACGGGGAGAATCGTTCAATCTCTTCTCCATAGGAAACATTACAAAATCGATTACGCTAATTACAGTTTGATTGATATACTGTAGTTGGGCACATCCCGATCTCCGTCTCTCGTGGCGGAGAAGATCTGCATGGGGCCCGCCTGGGGCGGGGACGAGCGCAGCGGCTCCTATGACGATCTACAAGCACTAGAACCTGTGGGGATGGCCGGCCGGTGACCGCTGTGCAGCAGCAGTCCTACACGGGATGATAGATGTCAGGAGAGGGGTCATCCTCGAGCGTCCTGTGCCCTGAGAATCCTCCCGTCACGTGATCCATCAATGAGTGTTTGCCGCGTAAGACGATAAACCTTGCTGCTCGTGGCGTAGCCTGTCCCGTCCACCATGTAGATACCCTCGGCAGTCGTAAGTGTGCAATTTTCGCACCCCCGCGACCTTTTTGAATCATGGTTGCTTGTTATATCAGTCGTTCATTGCGTGTGGTAAGCGTTCGTGGGGTTGATCATACAGAAATCACTGCACTAGTTTGACGAGCGGTTCAAGGACCAGCGGCCAGCCGGAGAACAGGATGAGTCATCATACATTCTAATGCAATAATGCAACGATGCCGCATGTACTGTTTCGCGCCTCGAGTCGCAAATCTCGCGAATGCGGACACCGATACTGGATATGGGCACGACTAACAGACGAACAGGGGGCTCGTATCGAAATGGCGGTGTGCAAATGCGAGACATCAAAAGCGTCCGGGATTGTCGCTCAGCGTATCCCGGAGCTGCTTGTTGTACTCGAGGTCTGGCTCCTGGTGAGCCGATCGCGTAGCGCCCCTCTTTTGTCCACGCGTCGACGACTGAACAGTGCTCTGGGACTCGACCCATGCCTTGATTTCTCGCGAAGGCTTCTTGAAAGATTTTTGATCGAGCAGGGGCCGAGCTGGCAAAGGCGCGGACGTATCGTGTGGCCTGTGCTTGTTCGCGCGATGTGCAGAGGAAGATGGAGGTGAGAGGGCAGACGGAGGGGCGGCGTCGGCAGGGTCCAGTCCCGCCGGTCCCGCCGGTCCTCACGATGGTGAGCTTTCCCGATATCGCAAGCGGTACCGCCGCCAGTGTCGGAATAGTTCGGCGCGTTCTGTCGTCTCCGCTGCTATTGCCCGGAGAATCGCGGCGAGAATGTTGAACAATAGGCCCCGAGACGCCCCGTAAGGTCAGAATTGCCTCTTTCGGCCGAATGAGTAACCTTATGTAGATGGCTTGACAAGGAGACCGCTCTTATATATGTAGAACTGCAGAGAGGGACGAATGCATAGCTCTCATCGTTGTGTAACAGATTAAAAGTCCCAAGTCTCAGCCCGAGACTACAGAGAGCATAACGGGCTGTCTATCGAGCCGTCGCCGCTGCCGCAGACGCTCTAGACACCGCCACAAACCGAGCCGTCGCCGTCTACATCGCCGCGGACGCTCGAGGAAGTTCCTAGCCGTCAGAGAAGGCTAGAGGAAGAACGAGAACACCTCGTAAGCACACAGGGAGAGCGTCGGGCCTAGTAACAGGCGCTCTATCGCGAAAGTCGTCCCCAGCGAGGTATCGTTCCGCTGACGCACACTCTGCCGTCATATCTATCAAAATCAGCACCCCCGCGTGCGCACAGACCATCCCTTACATACCTTTATCGCGATGTCAGCCACCAGAGTCAACATCGACGCGATCCCAAAGCTCTCGCATGATCCTTCGTCATATGCGCCGTGGCGGGCGGCCGTAGAAGTCGCCCTGCAGCTTGGAGACTGCTGGAATGCAGCCTTGGGCCTCGATCTCGAGCCAGGGCGCGTCGCAGCCACCGAGCGCCGCACTCGAGCTGGTTCCGTCATGCCGACGGGATCCGAGGCTGGCGCGTTCAGCAGCGAGGATAAGAAGGACTGGGAGAGGTGGCAAGCCCGAGAGAGCAGGGCACAGGCGATGTTGAAGGGAACGGTCTCGGAAGCCGTTCGGCTCGACATTGAAGACCTACTCGCTGCAGCCGATATGTGGCTGTATTGCGACAAAATGCACGAGGCCGACCTCCTGGAGAATCAGCGCATTGTTCATGCCCGCCTGTGGACTCTAGACCTGCGAGGGGACGCCTCTGCGGACGAAATGAGCGCTCACGTCGAGACGTTCTCCAAGGCGATTTCGGACGGCAAGCGCGTCGGGATCGTCCTGAGCGACACCGAGCGCGCTCAGAGATTCCTTGCCACGATCCTTGACCCCGCCTTCAACATTGTGAGGGCTGAATTGGCCCCCATCGCCAAGGACAAGCAGTCCTGGGCCGTCGTGCTCTCGAAATACACCACCGAGATCGCGCGACGAAGGGCTAGGCCGCCTCAAGGCCGTCAAGGTAACGGTGGTGGCAAACCGCTCGCGATGGCTGTCGAGCGCCGCCCTCGGTTCGAGAGAGACAAGGCCAATGACGAGTGTCGACATTGCGGCAAGAAAGGTCATTGGGAGCGTGATTGCCGCAAGAAGGCTGCAGAACTGCAGCGCGGCGGCCTGCAGGGCCGCGGCGGACGCTCTGCTCGGCAGAGAGGCGGCCGAGGTGAACGCAAGGGCGTTCAAGACCGTCAGGACGTCGTCGCCGCAGCCGACAAGAGGATCACGATTCCTCCTAAGGCCGACTCGGGACTGCTCGCTGCAGCCCTGGAAGTTGACATGGATCCGTGGGCCGGTTTGACTGTTGCCGCCACCGAATGGGCCGAGCTCGATGATGATAGCGACGATCGCATCGTCTTTCCTGACCAGCTCAACAACCCGTGGTTCGAGGATGGATCTGCAGAGGCCAGTAATGACGCCCTGTTCACCGCAGACACTCTGCAGGTCGAGTCAGAGGCCGTCGAGCCCGTTTGGGTGCTCGACAGCGGAGCTACCGACCACTTGACACCGCACAGGTCGATCCTAAAACGCGTCCGCCGTCTCGAGACGCCCCGAGTCTTTGGGCTAGCCAGCGACACCGGCACAATGCAGGCCATCGAAGTAGGCGAGATAGATCTTGTCCTGTCGTCTGGGCAACGCCTCACGCTCCGAGACGTCTACCACGTCCCGACAGCTCGAATCAGCCTCTGCTCCCTGTCAAGGCTGCTGCGATGGGGCTGGCGGGCGGATCTCAAGGGTGACGGCGGAACGCTCGAGCGACGGCAGGAAAGGCTAGCTCTGCGAAAGAAAGGCTCGCTTTGGACCGTGCGACTCGGCAGGACGCATCCTACGATCCTGCTTGCAACCGCAGTCGACGCTAGATCACCGCTCGAGGCTGAACATCAGCGTCTCGGTCATATAGGCATCGAGCGTCTGAAAGAGCTGGGTAGGAAAGACCTACTTACCAAGCCCTGGCGAGTCTATAAAGACGATCCGTTCGTTACCGCTGCATGCGAGGTGTGCGCTCGCACCAAAATTACCAGGCCGCCGAAGGCCGGTGACGCCCCGCTGCTCAGAGGCGGCGGCGACGGTGTCGGCGTTGATGTCGACATTACCGGGCCATTCGAGACGTCCGTTGACGGATGCGAGAACATGCTCGTGGCTATCGAGCGCTCGAGCAAGATCCTTGGCGTGGTCCCGATAGGCCGGAAGTCAGAGGCGTTCAACGCCTTGCAGCAGTTCGTAGCCAAGATCGAGCGGCAGCTCGGAGATCGCGTCCGAGTCATTCGCAGCAACGGCGGAGGCGAGTTTGATAGCCTGGAAGCCCGAGCGTTCTATCAGTCAGCCGGTATTCAACATTACATGACGCCTAGGTACACGCCCGAGCTCAACGGGGCGGCTGAACGAACGATACGCACCGTCAAAGACATGATAGCCGCCATGCTGGCCGATAGCCGCTTGCCTCATTCCTACTGGTCTTTCGCAGCCCGTTACGCCGCAGTAATCATCATGAAGCTGTCTGTGTCAGCCAGGACGGGCTTATCGGCTTGGAGCGCGCTTACAGGGCGGGAGAGAGGCCTAGATTCCGTCCTGCGATTCGGGCAAAGGTGTCATGCGCAGATCCCGTCTCAGATTCGCCGCAAGGCGTCGTTTACGATAGAGCGCGGCGAGGCGTGTCGGATACTCGGTCAGAGTGAGACCCAGAGCGGATGGATTGTGCAGCTTGACGCCACGGGCGAGATTGCCCATCGAAGAGACGTCAAAGTGCTTGAGATGTCGGAGGACGATGATGTCAGACCTGTACCCGGTGACCTGTATTAGATCCAACTAAAGCTCACCTAAATCAATCTATCGGTTCAAGCTGCTAACTATTAACGACTATTCGTAACAGATAGTAACGAACAAGAGTAGAGTGGAACCAAGCTGGGTGAGGAGCGATCAAGACTCACTTCACTTATCTATCTCTCGTCACTGGTACGGTCGATTCTCTAAGTAGACGTTCTATCTAGAGGACTAGTTAACTAGATCGCTGAGGAACTTCCTCTGCGATCTTCCTTCTTAAGTATCTGCTGACTCTCGCCCGCTCTCACTCTGATCCTTCTAGCATCGTCCTTCGTGGATCGTTCCATCGTTCTCCTAGTCGCTTCTACTCGTTCCCAATACTCTCTAGTATTCTCTCGTCGTCTCTCTTCTCTTCTATCGTCTTCTCTCCGCGCTGGCTTGCATCTAATCTCCTTGCGTGCCCGTCGTCGTCCTTATCGTCCTCGGTCTCCGCCCCGTGGCCCTGACTGTGAGATAACTCTATCCTCCGTTATCGTGGACCTGACTCTTGTCCTTGCGTGCGTTCCTATCTCAACTCGGCCGATGGAAGACTGAGACGTATCCTTCTATCGTTCTCCAGGTTGTTCTAGCGCTTTCAAGAGCAAGTCGTAGTTATTCGTGACTAATAGTGACGGTTCTATCGTACTCACGTTCTTTGGTTCGTAGGATCCTTTGGATGTTTCCGTCGGAAGTTGCCTCGTGGTAGTCTCGTGGTCAGGATGCCGTGTCGGTTTCCTGACAGATGAGGCCGATGTCGGTCACGTGACCCAAAGCGACCAAGCACAGCTCATACCGGTTGGATCGATGGGAGGCAAGATCGCAAGTCATTCAAGCCAGGATGATGATAGAGACGATCTGGAGGTACCTGGAGATCAGCCTGAGCCGGGGCAAGCTCAGAAAAATGTCGCTGGAGTAGAGATCTCAGAGGAAGAGCTCACAATCAACGATCCCGCAGTTGCCGTGTCCAACACACCCGAGCAGCCTCGGGTCCCCCGTCCATCCCGTCTTCCTGTAGCCACCAATCGTTCCAGGATTCCCGTTGCCGACAGGTGGACGTATGTACCAGTCGTCGAGACCCCGCCGGCACCTCCCGTGGCCGCCAATACCGTCGGACGGCCCGTCCGCGAGAAGAAAGCGCCCGCAAAGTTCGGTGCGATCGTTGAGCGGCTGCATAGCCCTTTCGCCTTCCTATCCGCCAATGCCGCCGACGGCCCCGTGATGCCTGTAGATCCCAGGAACCTAGCCGAGGCGATGGCTAGCGATGACAGAGGAGAGTGGATTGCCGCCATGGAGAAGGAAATTGCGAACATCGAGAGTAAGGGGACATGGCAAGAGGTCAAACTTCCTGCAGATCGCAAGGCAGTCGGATCGCGTTGGGTATTCAAAGTCAAGACCGATGCCGACGGCCACGTCGTCAAACACAAGGCTAGGCTTGTCGCACAGGGCTTCTCGCAGGTGCTGGGCGTCGATTTTGAAGAGACGTTCGCGCCGGTAGGCCGTCTCGGATCTCTGAGACTGTTGCTAGCCATCGCTGCAGCCGACCGCATGATTGTCGCACAGGCCGACGTCGAAGGAGCGTATCTGAACAGCCCAATCGACACAGAGGTCTACATTTGGTATCCGGACGGGATGCGGCGGAGACCAGGCTGCGACGCTCTGCTGCTGTTGAAGAGCCTGTACGGCCTAAAGCAGTCAGCAAGGAACTGGTGGGAAGAGCTAGGACGAGTCTTACATCGACAGGGCTTCCTGAGGACGAACGGTGACTGGGGACTGTATGTGCGGCAGGACCGACAAGGCCGAATCGTGCTTGTCTTGGTCTACGTCGACGACATCGTGATTGCCGCATCATCGCAGGGGGAGATAGACGACCTGTGGACCGCCCTAAAGGCTGAGTGGACGATCACTGTCATAGGCGACGTCGGAACCGTGCTTGGGATGAAGGTATCGCAGGACAAGGCTAGGCGGACGATCTGGCTGAGTCAGCCCGCATACATCGACAGGGTGCTCGAGAGGTTCCCAGAGCACGCTCGGCGACGCACCAGATCAACACCGTTGCCGCAGGATGCCAAGATCGATGCAGAGGACGTGTCGACGGCCCTAACGCCCTATCAAGAACTTGTCGGATGTCTCCTATGGCTAGCGGGCTGCACCCGCCCGGACGTCATGTTCGCGGCCTCGTATCTATCCCGAGCGCTCGCTGCACCTACCCGTCAGCATTGGGACCTCGCACAAGGCGTCCTGACCTACCTAGCCCACACACGGACTGTTGGGCTCAGGCTGGGCGGCAGCGACGGCGAGCTGCAGGGTTGGGTAGATTCGGACTGGGCAGGTTGCAAGGACACTCGGCGGTCAACCACAGGCTGGTTGATGGAGTTCAGGGGTTCGCCGATCACCTGGTCGTCCCGCAGACAAGCCACGGTCTCGACATCGACAGTTGAGGCCGAATACATCGCTGTCGCAGAAGCAGCCAAGGAGGCGGTTTGGCTCAGGAATCTGCTCTGTGAGCTAGGACTCGAGCAGAGATCACCAACGCCGCTTTCCTGCGACAACCAGGGGTCCATCAGACTCGCAGGACAGCCTACTACTCACTCTCGAACCAAACATATCGACATAAAGCATCATTTGATTCGGGAACTTGTTGACACAGGCAAAGTCAGCCTGCGGTACGTCAGCTCTGCAGACCAGAAGGCAGACATCCTCACCAAGTCGCTCCCCGCCGCCGCCCACGCGCGCCATTTTGAAGCTCTGGGTCTGGGCCGTCCGCCTACCGGCGCGGAGCGCGCTCTTGTCCACCTAGCGGCTGCATTCAGCGATCTAGAAGGCTTCGGCGGTAGCGGGAAGATGTTGAATGACAAAGTCAGTCGCGCTCCGAATCGTCTGCCACACCACGTGGTCAAGCCAAAACGCCGAAATGCCGCTAGTCAAACCCATCAGCTCGCACATCAGCAACGCTTCGCTGCATGCGCACGGGGAGTGAGAGACTGTATGCATGCAGGGGGAGCCAGAGGATCCCAAAGAGGATCAGGGCTACCGGCAGACACCAAGACCATTGAGATTGGTGCAGAAATGGCGGAGAACGGCAGGATCGCTTCCGGGCAGCCTGAAGGAGGCAGGCCTATGGACCGTGCGACGCTCGCGACGTCTGATCTTGGGCCTATATCGTCCTGGAGCGAAGATCAACAGGCTTGGGGATGCCCGGCGGGTCCTTGGCACAACCGCCAGACCTGTTGCGGCCACCTGCAGCCTGCAGACTTCGAGGGGGAGTGTTGAACAATAGGCCCCGAGACGCCCCGTAAGGTCAGAATTGCCTCTTTCGGCCGAATGAGTAACCTTATGTAGATGGCTTGACAAGGAGACCGCTCTTATATATGTAGAACTGCAGAGAGGGACGAATGCATAGCTCTCATCGTTGTGTAACAGAGAAGCACAAGTCGGCCCAATTGTGGAACGTCGCCAGATCAGCAGGTGATCACTCGCTGGCAACAGGTCAGTCTCACCTGCTTCTTCACGATGCCAAAGACCACTACATGCACGTAGCATGTCTTGTGCTCTCATCACTCGGGGCTGCCCAGCGTTTCGCTTGTGGTCGGTAGCATGACGACGATCCCTCATCCTGACCTCCACCTTCAGTTTGTATTCCGTACGAGTGTCTTCACCCGTGAAATTCACGGGCGGAGTGGGTCGTAAATTCTTGAGTGAACAATAGTGTATTAAGCAGGTGAAGTCCCAAGCACATGCATGAAGAAAGCTTGAAGGGGCTGGTCTCGGGACTCGTGTCGGCTCGACGTTGTGAAATTCACGGAGTAGTGCCGCGTGGTTGCCACATGGTTTGTCTCGGTCAATTCTCGGCGTCGTGATCTTTCATTATAGTAGACTAGAGTCTGCACCCGTGAAATTCACGTGTCGAGTGGGTCGTGAATTTAGAGTCAATGGGTATTAATTCAGTGGAGCCCCCAGCACATGCATGATGAAAGCTTGAACTACGGGCGTCCCCACAGCCAAGACTATATACAATTCTACGTGATAATTAGCTACAAATTAGGTACAGAGTACTATGTATGATCTACGGAAGCTGCTCTCAACACGTCCTTATACACAATGTTCACTGTTTCTCCCCGCTTCCCGCGCTCAGACTCCTCCAATAGCACCTTCAGCCCATTCTTAAAGCGTGCGCGTGACAGACCGACATATAATTGCCCATGTGTGAAGACCGGCTTTGGCAGATAGAGACCAATTGTTGCAAGTGACTGACCCTGGGCTTTATTGATTGTAAGAGCCAGCCCTATGCGAATGGGGAACTGAGTACGGCGAAGCGTGAACGGAAGATTTGCCGATCGAGGGGAATCAAGCTTGATGCGGGGAATAAGGCACTCGTTTGTATGGTAGTCACCGCCAAGAATCCGACCACGTATGACGTTTGAGTGCAACTCAGTCACATAGATCCGCGTGCCATTGCAAAGGCCAGCCGAAGGGTCGAGATTCCGTAATAGAAGTATTGTTGTTCCAACCTTGACGCGGGTCTTATGCAAAGGGAATCCACCAAAAGTGATTGAATTGAGATATTCGATAGGCCACAGTTGTTGATTGCTCAGTCGTCCCCGGCCTGGCTGAGAGCCATCGTTTTCCACAATATAGTCGGCACTGAGATATGTACGTGACTCCCCAGGCAACTCGTCCAGTAAGCTGATATTCAGGCCGTCCACTTCCGCATTTGTTGGTGCCAAGATAGCTCGATCCTTGAAGTACTCCATTGCCGTCTCATCGTCTCGATACCTGCCCAAGTTTGGGTACACATGCTGGCGGAGATCGTCCACATTGTTGACCAATAGTTCTGGCGGGATATGCACCGTGTCCTTCTCCCTGCCATCACATTTCCCGTCCCCAATTTCTAACAACCATTGAGCAAATGTCTCAGCTTCGGCAAATTCCCTTGGGCTCATTGATGCACTGCGTAATCGCATGTTGACTGTCAATCGAAGTCGGATGACGTCACTCCACAGTGAGGAGCTTGTGAGACAGGCATTTCGAATCTGTGCTTGCGAACCTTTCGGTACCACCGGAAGGCATTGTCGGAAATCTCCAGCAAACACCATAACCACTCCTCCAAAAGGTGCATCGAAGTTGCGCACATCCCTAAGCATTCGGTCCACAGCTTCTGCCACAAATCGATGTTGCATTGGTGCTTCATCCCAGACAATCAGATTTGTTTTTCTGAACAGTTCCGCCAGTGTTGACTGCTTAGACACACTGCATTTTGAATCACCATGAAGGTCAATCGGTATTTTGAAACGTGAGTGCGCTACCATGTCAGTCAAATGCTTCAACAATCTCAGTTTCATTCTCACCTGTACGGCCACCTTTGAGCAGGATTGCACAAATACCGGATGACCCAACCATGAGGACAATCTGTCCCTCTCCCCTTAGCACTGCGGCTACCGTGTTCTCCACAAACGTCTTGCCGCAACCTCCTGGTCCGTCCAAGAAGAACACAGTCGGTGTCTGCTGTTGTGCTGCCAAAAGGATGCTCTGAATGATAGCCTTCTGCTCGCCATTTGCACTCTCAAGATTTGTGCTTCCAACTCTTGCCAAATCGGTCCTATCATATGACGTTTCCTCAAGGATCAAACGTCCTTCAGCTGATGTATCGAAACTGATCGTAGGTGTAGGCAAGCCAAAGTCGTCCAACTTCTTTCCCCTCTCGTCAAGGAGGTCCCGTAACATACACAGTGCCAGGGATTGCCTCTGTTCAGCACTTGGTCGATCACAATGATATCTGTCTCGTAGAACCGGAATGAGATCATCGCTCAATGCTTGCCAGTGATTTGCCCATAGTCGTGCCGGATCCGAAGGTTCACTCTCCATCAAGATAATCACAAACAACCGCCGCATTCCATTGCCTGATGCCATGAGTGATGCCTGCTCCAAGCATGTCTCAAGATCGGAGTCGTCGTCAAGTAGTCCAAGGGCAATGCATGCTGCCCTGAATGTTGGATGCACAACCCCATCCACAGTTCGCAAGTGCTCAAATGAGGTCGGGCATGCCACCTGGTAGAGAAGTAGTCGCAAATAATAACGCTCGCCAGCTTGAGGCCCGGCAAAGTATACTCGCCCAATGGTCCCACCTCGTCGTCGCAGCCCCCAGCGCCGATTCGTTTTGTTCCAAGTCAAATACTTCGGAGCTTCAGGGTAGACCACATCCCGCAGTATGTCGGGCCAGCGCTGACATGCGTTGAAGAAAGCTGTGAGTGTTGTGCCACGTGCCAAATTGCCCTGTGCCATCTGTGCCGCAATATCGTCCGTGGTATCAAACATCACCATTTGCTGATCAGGTAGATGTAACTGCAATCGTACCACAGGGGGGGAATGTCCATGCATTGGCATCGAAAGCAATCGCCATGCCGCTGCTGATCAGGCCCAACCAATAAAAGCATCTCAGGACAACTTACCTTCAGAGGAGGCCACATAACGTGCATCTTCATAAGCCTCCACTTCATCAATGTCTGTTCCAACAGGACAGACCGCCACATTTGCTCTATCATGACCCTTGTAGACATACTTGAAGAGGTACTTCACGGCTGTGATTGAAGTACAAACCTCGACATTGATATGGCACTCATAGCGTGCAGACAGGTACGGGTTGTAGGGGACAACGTCTCGATTGCTGAATGTTGTTCCTCCTTTCTCAAAGACTCTTCCATTATCGCTCCGTCGATACACCGGATATCCATCATTTTCAATTGAGGTCTCGGGCTGCCAGGCTCGTGGATACTTCTTTGAACACTTTCCATCCTTGAGGCACTTGGGTCCACAGGGCCCATGTACCATGCAGTTTGTGACAATCCGCCAAAGGGCCGGCTGTGTGTCTGGATCAGGCAGCTCTGCACATACAATTCGATCTATGTCGGCCGGTGTTTGTGGCTTGTCTGCTGGGTCCAAGCACAAAAGCATGTGACAGTGTGGCAGGCCTCGCTTTTGAAATTCGATAACCCAAATTTTTGAGACAACCTGTCACTCAATATCCGCAAGTCCTATATTTCCGTTGCTCACTCACTGTACCAAAGACTCCTTTTTTGAAAATCTCATTCTGTAATGCGCCTAACTTGAGTCGGAAGACTCGTGCAACAATATCTGGTCGATCTTGAGCGGTCTGGCCCGTCTCCAAAGCGGATTGGATATCGTCCCACAGAGGATTGCAAGTCATCGTTATGAAGAGGTCGGGCTTTGTAGAATCGGCAACAATAGCCATTGCATCTTGATATAAGGCATGCATCTGCCTGGGTGATCCGGCAAAGGTGGAAGGTAGGATTACCTGTTGTCCAATGTCTGTAGGGTGCATCCCGATATCCACTGCGTCCATCACGCCCGCATAAGAATCTGCTCGAAGTGTGTCTTGATTGTTCCGTATGAATCGCAACCGATTTGTCTCTGTTTGAGCCCAGAAGTCCACCAAGTACTCCTGAAACAATCGTCTGCAGAACAATATTGTATTGAAACAGGTCGCCCGCTTGAACATGTAATACGATGCAAACTGGGCTTGGGAGACCCGTGTCGATCCAGCTCGGCCAGTACGCACCACTTGATCATCCCCATTATCATCACCGCCATCACCACCATCAATACCATCGCCGCCGTCAAACTGCTCACTATTTCCGTTTGCTCCAGTGTTGTGTGCATCGTTCGTGTTGTTTCCAGAGAGTGGTTGGCCTGCAAGAGGGATTCCAGGGTGCCAGCCAGGTTCACCGTACGGGAACATGAGAGTGAAGTGGAGGGGCATGAAACTTGAATGCAGCTCAGACATGTGCTGCGGGATACCACTGCCTCGTAGGTGAACAATAATCTCTCGACCTGCCGACTGTTCATCTTCATTCCCCACATAAAGACAGGCCACCTCTTGCGCTGTCGGCCGATTGTATGTTCGAGGGTCACGGTTCTTTGGATCCAGCAGTGACAATGTGCGATCGATTATGGCGCCATTCACATCGTTGTGCCGCTCCTTGAAAGTAGTGAAAGCGGCATAGTATGGGTTCTCTCGTCGAATCATTTGCTCCAATTTGACCAACATTGACGTTTCAATCCGCTCAAAATGATGCTGCTGCCGAATGGATGCTCGCTCCATGGGATCCTCTGCCGTGAAATACACCTGAGCAAACTTGGGTTGATCTCCAATAGGGGGCAGAATTGACCCAAGCAGGTGATAGCAACGTCCTTTAATCTTATATGTGTACACCCCCAACTGGCCGGCCACAGATTCGTCCTGCGTGCACCCAGTTGACGTGAACGCAAGGGCATTGTTATAGTTTCGCATGAATAAGCGTCGGGTTTTGCCCACTTGTCTCATCAGCACAGCCAAAATGTAAGCAATCATAACGTACCCCCGCTTTGATCTGTCAAAAGTTCTCGTAGCTCCACTGGGGGATCTAATGGTTGAGGAAGAACCACCGCTCCATTGAAGCAACATTGGGAGAATTTGGGGGAGACAACCGTTGATTGTTCCCCACCTGGCGCACCACCAATGGCTCTCTCATCAATCCAGTGCAGTGCACCACATTTTCCGCATGTCGTACTGCAGGTGCCCAAGGAATGAGCTGCAATAGAGGAGTGGTATGGCTCGAGTGCTTTTCTTTGCAACCGACGACTTCGTTCTGAGCGGGCAGGGTGTGCTGCTCCTCTTTCGTCCTGATGTGCTGGTGCCAATTGCTGGACATCACTTGTATTGGGACGTTCTAAAGCTGCGATTCGTCTCTCTTCTGCCTCGCGCTGCCTACGCGCTTGCTGCGCAGCCTGCCGCCTTGACAGCTGTGCTGGAGGATTTTACATTGTATAAGAAGGCTGAGGTCATTTACTGTCCAACTTCATTGAAATCTTCTCACATAGTGTGTGTATGTGTGTGTATATTCCCGCTGATGCGGCCAATGTTTAGTCTCGTAAACTGCAATTGATAGGCCAAGATTTGTGTAAGGGGGACTTTTTCAGTCCGGCACTCCCTTACATAGGTGGCAGGGAGGTCCCTGGGCCAAAACATGTATCTTAAAAAAACTGTACAACGAAAAATGGGACAAAAACGAAAAAAAAATGGTTTTCCCAGCCAAAATGAGATTTTTGGGGGATTTTGGCCGACGAATCGTCCGGTTCAAAGTAGGTGTTTTTGGCAGTTTTGCTCTCGGGGCTCAAAAAGACGTAGCCCCGGTCGACCCGATCTCGGGACTGGTCTTGGGACATGTGTCGGGTCGACGGTCGGCCGGGAAAACGGCTTGGAAGTTGACGTGCTGGGGGCTCTGGTTCGAGAACGTTTTTGGTCGAGGACGTAGCCGCGAGCCGTCCTGAGGGCCAAGACGCTGATGTGCTGGGGGCTCTGGTTGGCTGGCTCGGAGAGCGGTCAAGACTTAATGACTCTCGGGCCGATGGTCATGTGCTGGGGGCTCTGCATTGGCCGAGGTGATACCATTAGCAAATGAATTAGCAGAGAAACAGTAATCAATTAGCAGAGCGGAAAAATTGCCACATGGTTGCCACATGGTTTATCTCGGTCAATTCTCGGAGTCGTGTTCTTTCATTATAGTAGATACTCCTCGCGCGACTTATGTCTGTGCTCGAAAGACCTGGGGGTAGGCTCGTTGCGCCAAGCGTGACAACTAGTCGATGATTTACAAGCCTACTGTATGAGACACGCTGTGATATTCTGAATCCTCGCCTCAGCAGCGCTGCTGCTTGGCGCGCTGAAGTTCCAGCAAGACCGAACAGTCGTCATCTCCTGACAAGCGTCTTGTAATTCAACCTCGGTGTCCCAAGCCGAGAGCGTCGAATGTGCTCTCCCACCCACGCCCCTTGTGAGATCTCGAAGGGCACTAAGTGAGGGTGGCGACCCGGGTCTGCAGGTGGGTCTACATGTAGGTCGGTAGATGGTCAAGAATGGCGGGCAGTGCGTGTTTGGTCTGGTGCGACACGAAAAGCTTCGGGCCGAAGACCTATCACAATGTCAGGGGTGATGTTTCGTAGCTGTGGCGCCGACATCAGGTTCAGGAGCTCTCTGCTGGAGCAGGCGCAATCAGCACTGTATCCATCAGCCAGGAGAAGAGAGGATAGAGACAAGGACAAGTACTTTGACGCGGCCAGAGGGGGGCACAATATGTCAAGCTGCCCATGAAGCAGCGACAGAGATAGCATACTTCACCCAATCTGATCGCGCAGGCGCCGATTGAGCTGGTTGAATGTGCATCGCGCACAGGTCGGACACAGTGCCCCGCGGGAGCTGGATCGTTTAGTGCAGAATTATGTGCGCTGTGGTGTATCCCATCACATCTTGCATGACGACAATGTCCTCCGGCTGAATCCCCAAAGCGACACGCTCGTACGCCGCGATGAATGGAGCACGACTGTCCCTCTCTCGCTTGGCCTCGTCTTAGTGAATGCAACAAACGGCGATACCGATCGACCGGAAATACACGGTCCAGTCTGTGTGCGCCGTGTGCACGTCTTCAGCCGTGAGACTGATCGATTGAGACTCTGACATGCTCCGTCGAGCAAGTATATAAATGTACTTGAGGAGACAAAACACCAATAAGATCAATGACGCCCCCCCCCTTGCAAAAGTGTCACGCGATCGCACTCGGGATGTCGAGGTTGGATAAGCAAGAGCTTCGATCTGCTCGCCCAGTCATACATACTCCGCAATGTTCGTCTCCTCGCTGCGGTCAGCACCGGCTTCCCGGCCGCCCATTCTCGATATACGCTCTGATATAGTCCACGCGTACAGAAGCTTTCTCCCGCCGCTCTTCCGTGAGTGGAACCTGATGGGTTCATGCACCTCGCGTGCATCCCTCTCGCTTCCACTTCCTCCGCTGTGTCTACGCCTGCACCAACCTTACGCCGACCTTGACTCTCGCGCGTTCAATGCCACTGTATCGTCTAGCGCGATACCGGGCATATCGATCAACGTGTCCATATCCCACGATTGTAAGAGTACCTTTGGAGCAGATGCGCTGTAAGGGGGATCAAGTAGCAGCTGGTGCTCGTTGTCGGCGGAGGCGTCGACTGAAAGTGAGGTAGGCATGAGGTTCTGAGTGGTATATGGATGATCGGGCTTGATGTCAAGACACGCACGCGTCAACAACTGTGCTGCCTTCACATGTCGCTTACGACTCCCCAATCATTCGGCTGGTCCTTCGCGGGCGCGGCAATGGAGGAAAAGCGTAATTCATGTCGATCAGAGCGCGCCAATGCTCAAGTAATCGTAAGTCTGTATACCAGAGGTGCTCACGTCGTTTGCAGAGCCCTACTCGGACGATAGAGCACGTTTCATACTCGAATCTTGCGCTCCGCCCCCATTCCGCCGTGTCTTCCTTCCCTCTCGCCCTGCCTGGTACCTCCGGATGCGAGCTCGCCCGGCGCATCTCCTGCGTCCCGTGGGACAACGCCGCTGCCATCGTGTCTCCCAGTATTTCTTCCACCGCTCCTCCAGTCGCCGCCAACAAATCTGCTCTCGACCCAACTCCAACGCCATTATCCCTCTCATCACCTCCACGTCCACTACAACCACTAGTAGGAAAACACAGTTGCGCAACGGAACCCCCCCCCCCCCCCCTCCTCTTCCCTCACGAGACTGGACTGGTCCGCTTCCGACGAAGGCACGAGGCGAGGTAGTTCAACAAGAGCTTCACCGAGTGCATCAAGAGACCGCCGAGTGTATGTATGCCCACTTCGCCCCGTCTACCGTTTCAGTCGAAGACACTCTAAGCCCAGAAGGCAACGGCGGGGCTGCTGCTGAGGGCCGCGAAAAAGTAGGACCTCTTCGGAGAGGAGAAACGAGGAAGAGAGATGAGGTTGATCATGCTGCAGTCAGTCCTACGGCTCGAGCGGGGCCATCGGTCTGACGCATCACGACAGGCCTTGCAACAGCAGCGGTCCAGTGTGACCGGTTCTCTTTGTTCGCATCGAACAAGCAGCACTCCTCTTGGTCACAAGAAGAAGGCTGAAGGTGTTTGCTGGGACTCATAGCCGGCCTTGGGGATGGCTGCGGCTAGACGGCATGATTACATAATACCGAGTTGAGGCGGTTCCACACGGCACGACTGACCCCGGTTTCCGTTGAGGGTTTACAGTTGCCAACCTTGTCTACAGGCCTACTCTTGTACATACACATATAACGCATATCCCTTGTTCGCGCACGCTCTCTTCCGACATGGATATCAATGATATTACGGTCAGTCTCCGACCATGAACATTGGTCTGGTTTTTCTCGCTGATAAACACAGCTCGATGCGACTCGACTCATCTTGTCTTTGCCCGGAGCGCTGACACAGGTGGAGACAGGTCAACGTTGCTCAGAAGTGGGCTTGTCCCTGTGTGGAGCAATGCGGGATAGGTGAAGGTCAGCTGACGCTGTAGGCTCTGGACTTGCTGATCACACTCAACCTCAAACTCTCGACGATCATCGACCCTCGAGACTCGAAACAGTGTTTTCTGACTCTGCTTCGCAACATGGTCTCTGATGATCTTGATGACGGAGACGATCACGGTACAGGGATCTGTCCCGTACAAAAGTCGTGGTACACGGCGACTCTGGCCTGGCAGCAGCGAGTCCAGTCCTTGATCGAGCAAGATCAAGAGATCGTCAGCGCGGCAAAAATATCTCTAGGGTGCCAGACCGAGATCGACCCAGCCGACTTTCTCGATCGGATCATGCCGGGAAGAGCGATGCTACTGTCTTCAGGGTCGGCCCGCTGTTGTCGGCTATTTGGCTCGATCGAGTATAAAGAGACCCAGGGTGAAGTACCGAATCGACTGGCTGAGCTGAACGAGTGGATCGCCGACTACAGAAACTCCGACCTCGAGAAAAGAAGGGAACGCGGCCTCAGCGACTGGTTGCCCGGTTCGCCTTTCTTATCCAGACCCATCTTCGAGTGTCTTTCGGAACTCTCGGTAGATCAAATGTCCGACGCCTCAATCCCTTTGCCTCAGAGTGCCATCCGCCTCCTGCTCGCCGAAATCGATCTCATGGCACATCGCCAGCACATCGATTTCACCGGCATGTCTCAGCAGGATTCCCCACCCAGCTGCACATTTATCTCAGCCAAGGAGCTGGTAACGATTGTCCCGGAAGTGCTGCCCCTCGTTGCGTCGGAGCATGAGGTCCGCTCAACAATTTCCCCGCTCCTGAGTGCGGTCTCGAGTCGCTTTAGCGATGATCCAAGTGTCTTGAATGGGCGACCAGTAGCTGTCGAGCCTTTCGCAATCGTCGGGCTGCTTTCAGTCCCGTCTGTCGAGATGGGAGGCACCGACGGCGACATTGATATGCCGGACCAAGCCCGAGTGGACCAAGTGTACGCGACGTACGCCGTCTATCCCTCCCTGGCTTCGATACGGGTTTATGTCTGCCCCCTACCCGGCCGGATGCTTGAGAGTTATTACGACATGATGTCTAGTGCAGTGGAAAAGGCAAGTTGTCTCCGCGATTGTGTGGCGCCTCTACCATGCCGTTGGGCGGTGACTGACAGACACAGATACACCTAGTCGTAACTGCCGGACTCGATCAGTCCGTCATTCTGAGTGGCATACAGTGCAAAGATTGGACGACAACGATACACTCTATGGGCACACTGGTAAGCTAGCTCGAGCCCCTGCCTTCTGTTGTCGAGATCCCCGACCAACCTCTATTGGCGCAAGGTGGTCCGCTCACGGCCAGCTTCCATCGCGTACGGCGTATCTCGCAGCGCACACTGGCCCCTTAAGTGTCTACTTTGCCTGGCTGATCACGTCAAGTCCCTCTTTCCCGCTGGGACGCGGGTACGGTCCAACGCTCCCGCGATCCGCTACTGCAGAGGAAACTATCGCGAGGATCAAAATGAGGTTGCTCGATTGGCTGCTGCGAGAACGTTACGCGGCCAAGAAGATCTGGAAGGCGCTCAGGTCCGGCGAGGGATGGAAGTTGAGGTTCTGAATGGCCGAGATCGCAACTGCAGGTCACTTCTCCGCCTCGTCGGGACTGTCCTCGGGAGGGACCGATGAAGTACTTTGCGTCTGCTTTAGACGCCATTGGGCTAGGAAATGCGTAAGATTGTCATCTGTGGACAGAAATAGCAGAAGTCAAGCTCAAAGTGGTCAGCGCGCACGCAGCAAGCGCTCACAGAGTCGGAGCTGACGGCGACGGGGCGGTCATACTTCATATACTGACAATCACTGCGATTCTCCTTCTGTACTAGCCATTGTCGACGGTGATGCCCGAGCTCTGAGGCAGAAGCTCACCAGGCGCTCTGCGGGGCTCTTGGAGCACCAGCCGACTCATCCACCGTCTTCCCGTGCTCGAACCTTGCCCATTCCCCCGAGCTCGGCGTCCCCCCAACAGGAAGAAAAAGAAGCGACGCGACGGTTGCTATTTTGCAATTCTGTTTCTTCTCTCAAAGACGGTCGTCTTCACTACTTCTGCGGCTACATACATAGGCATTGCATAGACCAAGTCGTGAAGTCAAGCTCGCGGACCGAGTGCAGTGACTCTGCGCCCGCAAGTCGAGGCCCTTTGCGGTACGCGTACTACCGCATGCGAAAGCCAGCTATTGGTATTATCGCGGCTCTTCATCCGAAGAGTCCATTTCTTTTTGTTGGGGTACATCTTCCCATGCCGAAGCGGTGTTCTTCTGAGCTGAGATGCGACGCATTGTGGTGCAGAAACGTGAAGCATTTACCCACTCTACCACCTCCCGCTGTCCAAACAGACGTGACCACTCGTCCTCATCAAATCGCCTGGCAAGTCACCCGCACGCAAGGCGGATCTTCCAAGTTTGCGGCATCGCGATTCTACTATGCTACACTCACAGCAGTCGCCTGTTTACTGTTCTCGACTGCCCTTCGGCATGCGCTGAAAAAGACCTAATCCCCGCTAAAAGACTAATATCGCCTTCGGAACATTGTGATGGGATTTGAGGATATCTCTTAAGGACCGGGAACTCGTGGTTCGCCAAGAGCGGTCGTTGCTCAATGACCTCTTTGGGACGGTTTAGGGCCCTCTTCTTCTTTCACACGACAGGGCTGCGGTCTGAAGCAGGTGAGGACCTTGAGTCGACACGCGGACGTTCGTAATTCTGTCAGCGGCCTTGCCAGTCTTCTATGCTGATGCTGGTGTCGGCAGACCCCTCGAATCCAATGTGCCAGAGACCCTGGATAGGCGGGGTACCGTACATTGTGGCTTCGCTGCTCCAGTTGATGCGCGGAGGGGTCTGCGCACATCGCTGCATGGACTCGCCCTGACGCCGGGCCTCGCTACGGCACGTATAGGCAGAGGGGTGAGGATGGTCTGTGCGAGGTATCACTCATCCGTGCACGAAGACAGTGGACATGGGTAGGGGGGAAGAAGACTCTACGTCGCTGCGGCAGGCGCATGCCAAAAGCCGCAGATAGAGGGAGCTGATGAAGTGTTCGTCTGCTCCTTCTACGTTAGTCGGTCACGAATCTTGCGCTCGGGGCTTATGACGTGTGGGATTAGGCGGCAAGGATCCTGCCGTGGCTTAGGCTATCGGAGGCAGCAGACAACGGCCTTCGCTCTATGGGGACCTGCGGGGTCGACAGCGGGCTGTACTGTTACCATTGACAGGTTGTGACATCACGGCGAGTCCCTTTGGCAAAGGGTGTCCGTACACGCATGCGACGACATTGGGCCAAAGCTTCTCCCGGCGGGTCCGCACACCGAGCATGCACCGGTGGACAGCCAAGCAAGGTAGGTTTGTTTCACCGTCAGCGACCTTCGGTGGGGAATACAAATTGCAGCTTCTCGTCAACAACACCTGTTCTCGCCAATAAGTTGAGGCTTACCAGCCGGCAATAGTTCGAGGGAGCGGTGAGCATTCGAGATGAGGGCTGGCTGGGAACAGGGAGTGATGGAGGAGGAGGGAGGGAACGTAGAAGAGAAGGCCGAAGTTGTGGACGCTCGGAAGGTCTCAGGCTGCTCCCATAGCACGGAACAAAGGAAGGTGGCGTCGAGTGTGGTTCTGGTCGGCGTGCGTACGGCGGACCAACGAGGGGCCATGGAGAAGCCAAGGGGTAAGCGCAATGATGTCGTTGGAGCGAGGTGTTCGGTGACATGCTGCGCACGAGGGATGGGAAGTCGCGGCCTAAATCATGAGCCAAGAGCAACGCGGGCGGCGTCTCCCCACCCAGCCCCTTCCCCCCGACCTGCTCTCAGATCGGTTTGAATAGGTGCACGTTGGCTACCGCATTTCCTGCGGGGGAAACAGCGGGGTGAGGACCTGAGGGGAGGGGGGGGGGGGGGGGGGGCACGTCGTCGTCGCCCACGCACCGATCTCCAGGGTATTCCGACTCATGCCGGATGTGTCCATCTTCTCTGAAAGGAGTGAATAGCAGCACACCCCGCGACCTCGAATAGAGCTGAGGGAGCTGGATGGGACCCAGACCCTTCTGCATCATGCTGACAAGCACCGATGGGTGTCGCTGGCAGGAAGCGTTGCGTTCAGCTTCGGAGGCATCAATCATCATGAAACGGGGCCTCAGGCCGTCTTGAAGGAAAATTTCGCAGCTCGTGTGTAGCTCCTGCTTAGTAATGCCCGGGATGATGGGAGTATATGCACCGTTGACGATCTGCTGGGCCGTCTCTTTACAAGCGTGCGAAATTCGGACAACAGGAACGCGTAGGGGGTCTGATCGGAATGGGCCGACACCATAGCAGCAACTGCGATCAATGCGGCCGATACCCAATGGGCGAACGGGAACTGACGAGATGTGATGCTGCTCGTTCAAGGACACCAACATCGTCAAGAGGCATTTGAACGCGTTCTTGTTCCTGTACGAGGGGTCCATGTCCATGTCCATGCGAAATACTTGAAGAATGGCAGTCACACGGGCCAGCGGTGGCGCGACCACACATTCCATCCGTTGCTCGATGTGCGCCTGTTCTGCAGTACCTCTCTTCTTCTTTCTCTTTTTCCGATTAGGCAGTTCATTTAGCAGGAATTTCGGACCCCGCTCTTTACGCCATTAGCTTGGCGGACTGATGAGTGTGACTCTGACGCGATGATACTATCAGGGCGATTTCGAGTTATGATTTAAAGGGCAGCTAGCGGATTTGCATGAATCTTGTAGACGTTACTCGCCGTCACCATGGCCGTGTTGTACTTACTCGTTGTTGCCCGGTAATCGATGAAGACAGTGGGCTTTTACCCATTGAGCATGCGGATCTCTGCTCCTAACAGTCTTTTTAAACCCCCCGGTCAGCTAGTTCCATCAAAAGCAAGGTCCAAACACAGTTTCGACCGGGACTTTATCAAGGAAAAGCCAGAAGCGACCTCGTGAAGTATGCGCCGCAGATAAGAGGACACCTTCAGCCTTGACTTGTTTTACGCTTGTCGATGAATGTCGTCACTGAGCATAGTCATGGTGCAAACTTGGCGCGCGCACTGCTCTCTGGTCATCTCCACCTTTCGTTCAGCTGAGCCACAGAACAATGTCTGACCTCACGGAAAGACACGCGCCACAACCGATATGTGTCCAGCTTCCGGTCATCCTGCCTCCTTCGTCCCACTCCTTGATGGGAATCATCGTCGGGTCCCCCCTCTAGACTATCGTCCTGATCGTCTACATCCATGTCTTCGTCCGCCTCCATCGGCCAGCCACAATCACCAGCCTCTTCCTCGTTTAGTTCATACTGAGTATAGCATCGAGACGATCCGGCCCTTGGTACCGCCGCCCCCAAGCGACCCCTGACTGCACCACCCATAGACGCCTATTGTCTGGTAGGCGTGCGTGAATATCTCTAATTTCATCGCCTGGGCTGCAGGAGGCTCCCTCATGCAAGATTCCATGCATGGAATCTGTCCAAAAGCCCTCTGAGACGACTTCTGAGATCCATGGCTACATGTCCATACTACTTTGAGATCTGGAAGCGCTATGCAACCCGATATACTGGAGGAAATCGCTTACGAGTACTCCTTCGTCATCCCCATCTGAGCCACCGAGTCCTTTTCCCGAGCTGGAAGTCAGCGAGACAGGAGATAAAGCCTCTGCGAGTACACTGAGACGGGTAAGGGGACGCTCTCATGCGCACATGTTGGAGAATTGGCGTGCTGACATTGATTGGTACAGTGACGCAGTGACCTACTCTACGCATGCCTAAGGTTGAGCATTCGATTACCTACCTCCGAGATAGGCGCCGGGCTGGTAAGTTAACGGGTAGCTTTTACGTAAGGTTGTTCGTCTCAATGACTACGAGTACTCTATGTTTACTTGGCTTGCCTTGCACCTCGTCATCGTCACTTTACAATGTGTCACGGACGGGACAAGTGCCATGGACCGCTCACCCCGGAAACCCTCGCGCTCCTCGATGCGTACGAACTCGAGTTGATGAGCGTGTTGCTTCTCGCCAAGGGGGGCACTCACGATTGGCTGGAGTTTCTACAAGGCGCCAGCAGCGCCCCCTACGCTGTCTCCGACCTCAAATCGGCGGATCCGAACCGAGTCGACATTCCTACTCGACCCGCCAGTACCATCCCCCTTCCTCAGTCAGACTCTGTGTCTCGGTCCGAGCCCCGATCCGCAACATTACCTCCACGCGCTGCCACTGCCGATTTCACCCGGCACTCTCCCATCATCCCCAGGTTACCCGAAGTCCCCGCGCCGGACCGGCTGATACAGCCAGGAAGAGTCATTTCCGTAGAGAGCCAGGCGGCCACAACAACGTCGGCGCTCGCTCCCCTCGCTCTCTCATCTCGGTACAGTTCTAGCGACTCGACTGCGTCCTCTGCGACTCTGGCAGACACATATGCACCAAACACCAGTCCCGTGCCCTCGTGCTTACCTTATACCTATGGCAACTATGACTTCGACATAGACAAGGTCGCACGAGCAAATTTGGAAATGTTTACCATGTGAGGCTTCGTTCATGCCAGATTGTCCCAGCCGGCCGGGCTGATTGCGCCAGCTACAAAAGCTGGGATCGAAGGCCTCGGTCTCCTTGTGCCCGTTTACTTCTTGCGTCAGTCTTTCAACAACTAGCCCCTGCAGCCGGTTAGCAGAAGCCGGGACGTGCGGCCGCGGTGGGCGCACGTCTTCTCTGCTCACCAATTCAGCATCCTACAAGCGTGCATACGCTTCAACCTCGACACCTCACTTGGCTTCGTCTTGACCTCACGCTACGGAGCTCCGCAGTTGGGCTGTCTGGTGGTCCGGGACCTGCAAAGGTACCCTGATGTGCACCAAGCCAATGAGCCTATGGAGAATCGCGGAGCCATCGGTGCGGTACTTGTCGGACTCGGATTCCCAGCGACACCTGTGACGGGCAGGCGCAAGGGCAGGAGTCTAGCTGAGGTTTCCCTTTCGCGCTTGGGGCCTTACAACTTGACCAAGGGGGACATCTTCGACGTTCACGGAATCCTCGAGACGCCAGGTGATCTAGGACTCGCCTTCGGACCGGGGAGATGTATCAATGCGAGTTGATTTTGAGAATATGCGGGGGGCAGGGCATGTGAGGAAGGGCCGGGCTGACCATGCCAGCACTCGTGCGCCTTGTCCAATTACCGATTCGTCATCGACTGGGACGTTCCCACCCCTTCGGGCCTCAAGTCGGAAAAACCTGACGCGAAATGGTTCCAGTTCTCGGTATTCTACCCGGACCGCTCGATCACGGCTGGAAGCGAGATCACGTGGTACTACGGGGACAACTTCTGTGAGCTAGTCATTCCTCGGGTGTCCACCTGTAGTCTTACCTGGAGACAAGGGTGGGCGGACACGCGCTGACCTTCAGTCGAGGGAAGATGGTGCGTACAGACAGACTTGCGAGCTCGGGTGCAGTTTCGCAGTTCCAGTGCTCAAGCTGATCGGAGGAGCATGTGCGCAGGACATCCTCTCAGGCGCCGGCGTCGAGCGGCGGAGAGCTCGTGTTGAGCTGTGTAGAGGCCGTTTGAATGTATGAGCTGTGTAGAGGCCATCTGACTGTAACTTTGAGGAGGCGAACAAGATATGAGTGGCCTGGCAGCCGTTGACCCGGGTTCTGGAGGCTCTGCATCATCATCACGCCGTCGAGGAGATACCACTTCTCTGCAGTTGCTTCCCCCGACACTGCTCTCAGCTTGGCAGCCACCGGTTGGAAAAAGCGAGGTCGAATCGTGCATCCGGCAGCAAGTGCTCGACAGGCGAAGGAGATTCCGTTACAAAACGAGCGTGGTGTGCATTCGCCCTCTTGGGGCCGAATCTACATCTACATGACGGTCAGACGGCCTGTGCTCAGCAGCATGACCGTCGTCCTATTGTTCTCCGCAGCATCCTACCCAAAGAGGCACTTCTGGCCCAATGAGGCCTTCTCTCGAGGCCTATTGATCAACAGATTTGGGACGCCCAATCTGCGACGACTTCATGGCGTATGTGCTGAGAATACCGGCGGAGTGATCTAGATTTCATTTTGTGCCCCGATTCATAGCACGTGCACAGGTCAAACAATGCCTGACAGCGTATGCGAAAGTAGGGCGGGCCCTGATAACCGATGCCTACAGTACCAATCTCTGAATTGCGTATGGTGTCGCGAAACGCATGGATCTCCTCACATTTGGCTCGGCATTAGCAGACAAGCCGTTGCCAAGAAGCGTTGCTGCGTGCATATGGAAGACGACGAGGGAGATGAGTACAAGTCAACGACGTGACAATTTATGGCCCATTTGCCACATCGGGGCCGCTGCAGCCTGTCTGATCGATCACTGAATCGCTTGGCGGGTCGCCCTGGTACCTATAGAACAAGCCTATAAGGTGGGAATCGCAGCGTAGGCTAGCGTCCAATTGGTCGCTGATGACGGCAGTGGGGTGTGACGCTGCTCTGCGGGGCCATGAACTTTGCGAATTTCAAGTTCGGAATGCTGCATTTCTGGTCATACTGCTTAGGGTCTGTCTGGCCCCTCCTCCTCGCTATCATCGGTCAAGCTGCACTGCCTCAGTGGAAGCTGCAATGGGAAGAAAATGCCCACCTGATGACTTCCAATTTCGCATCCTTCTCCTCACGTGTCACGGTCCCCAGGTATTCCACTTAATCATCTTCCCCTTCCTCCTCCTCCACATGCTCATCCGCCGTCTCGTCACCCGCATCGTCTGAAATGCTGCCTTCTGAAGACCCCGAGTCTTCGGGACAGCAGTCATCTGCCGCGTTGTTGGCCGACTCCTCGTCCGCGTAGAACGGCTCCATCAATGCGTCAAGGGCCAAATCGGCGGCGTGAAGCCTGCTGCACTCCGCTCAGGTGCGTGCTAGCTCAGCGAGAGACGCTTGACCGACATGCTCCGAGTGGTGTACGGTCTGAGGTTCAGGGGACGCCACTGTGCAGTGCAATGACTTGCGTCGTTGTCCGAATCGCAAGACATGATCCAAACCGTAAAAGTGTCATATACGCATGAAGCGAAGCCCTCCTCTGCAGACTTCTCTTATAGACAATTTGCGTGTGTCCGATTCGGACGCTTATTGTCGACTTGTGAGAAGCTACACGAGGACACCAAGTTAAGGCCCAAACGCAGCCATGTCCCTCGCACTGTGGCACTGTGGCGATGACATATATGGGCACACCTACCCTATTGTGCTGTACGGGGCAAGAAAAGGTCCAACATTTTGGGGCGAGATGATCGAGCGGGCAGATGAGCGAGGGAGACAAAGATGCTCCAAACAGATTGCCGCGCATAAATCTGGCCGAGCGAAAGCTAGTGGGGTGATACAGATGCCAGCCCGGATATGTGATGATGCAGCGGTAAGCCACAATTCTGTCCCTTGGACCGCCGTACGCCACGGCGCCATAATCATCATTGACATCTGGAGAGGATCTGAATGGGATTAGTTACGGGATACCCCATGAGCCGCTGGCTGAGTACTTACATTCCAACCGCTGTGCTCGGTCAGTATGGTGGAGTAAAGATGGCGGGGCTCCTTGTTCTACTCGGCGGTCTGCTGTCTGAACTTAGGTCTGCTCGCAGCTCTCGGTCAGAAGACAGCTCTGATCCAGCATGTAGAGGCTCAGCAGAACATAATTATGTAAGCATTTGATGAATTGCGTGACCGGAGGATAGGGATCTTTGGGCTCAAGACGCTCAAGGATCTACTGTATTGCCCCGTGGAGTTCTGCTGCCGCACAGCCCTCGGGACGCCCACGTTGGCCGCGCACACCAGCGTAACGTCCGGAGGAGAAGAGGGGGATTGCATTGCAAGCCTAGAGGGAGTGCGGCGTGCCAGAGACGAAGAACCCCACTTCGCGCACGTCCGCACCTTGGTCTTGGAGAACAGCTGAAGCACGTACCCTGGTCAACTCGCATGGCCGACCACAACAGTCCAGGATGCCTCCCAAGCGGATCACTGTCGAGGACCGGCTGGCTAGCGCCGCCGCGGCAGAGGCGGCCGGCCCAGCATCAGGCCTCTGCGCTCCACACACACCCCCCCCCCCCCCCCCCCCCCCCCAGGCGCCGACGCTAAGGAGATCGCCCACAACTTCCAAAACTTGATCGACTTCGGCGATCTCGGCGCTGGGACGCTCGGACACCTAGCCCACGTCCCTTCCGTACCCAACATGGTGAGTGCCTCAGCATCGAGGAGCGCTTCTCCTTCCTGAAAGTGAGGCTCCTCGCCGGTATGGCCGGCCGCCTTTGCCCGGAGAAGCTCCCCCCCCTTCTCTCGCCAACGGCTAAGATGTATCGGCGGAACGCCAACGACCCCTCCCAGAAGCTCCTTCTCTCGATGGACCCAGGCAGTCCTTTGCTGCCCCGCCCCGCAACTCGACTAGGCAGGCTGTCGAGCGATTGAAGACGGCCATACACAACCTGGACGTCCTTCTCTACGCGTGGGTCGATCTCATCGACCTCGCGATGCACGGCTCCGGCGACATCTTCACCGCACTCTTAAACCACGCATATTGGGTCAACGATGACCGCGTGCACTTCACATGGGGACCCAATTATCCGAAACAGCACCAGCCGGAGATGGGAAGCAAGCGCTTTCCGACCCACTTCCACACGTCACTGTGGTACGACGCCTGCGACGCCGCCGCCGGCCCTGTTCCCATCCGCAAGGACAGCGCGACACGACAGGCTGAGCGATCCCAAAGTCAAAGCCAGCCCGCCGCCAAGCCCACCTGCCCGGCTGCCACCACCGCCGTCGAGCCGGCCAGGAACAGGAAGAAGCAGACGCCCGCGGACGCCGCGTCCGCCAAGCGATGCTGGCTGCTCACAGCCCCGCCCACGGGGCCGGAAGCACGAGTGCAGCAACTGCGGCAAACCCCACTCGGTCTTCGACTGCCCGGGGAAGGGGAAGTGGCAGTAGGGACTCGTCTCCGCACGTCACAGCCTCAAACCGCCGGTGGCGATATTTGTATACAGGATCAACAATGCATTGGTGAGACGCGCTCTTGATGCTCTGCCCAGGTGACGCGGGCTGCGACTCCCACCTTCCGGGCTATTCACGCAAGGGTGAGGTGTGCTCGAGAATCCCGCGGTCGACGCCGACTGAGGCGCGCGAGGCTGCGTCCCCACCTGACTCTACCCGACCTCACCAGACACGTGCCCTCCTGGCTGGGCGGGGATTCGGCCCTCCTGCTGGGCTTTACGCTGCTAGCGTAGTCATCCTCTTGGAGCGGCTCGCCGCGCGAGCCAGATCCCTCGACTTTATAATCCCCTCCTTCGGCGCCCCGACACCGCGACAGGCTTTCCTCTGAATGGACCCGCAAGGCATAAACCGATCCTAGGCTGCCTCGACCCCGCGCACCCTCGTAATATCCCCGGGATTATATGACACGGAGCCAAGCTGGGTTACGAGGGCCCCTTCCTGTGCACCGGCAGGCCTGCACACGGCATTCGCAACCTACCGTTGAACGAGGCGGAGCTGGCGCAGGTGCCGCGCAGCACCGCGGAGTGGCTGGCCAAGGGAAAGAGCAGAGTGATCCCAGCCAACGAGTCGGCGGGCGTAGTCTTCTCCCATTTAGGAGCGATTCTAAGTCGGGAGACAAGTCCAGGACGATCAGCCACTTATTGTGGCCCCGGTCGGACCCCTCCGCCTCAGTCAAAGGGTGGATAGACATGGCCGCCGTCCCTATCGCGTACGAAAAGCTCGACGGGGTTTTCGGACAGGCAACTCGCCCACTGTAAGGCCGGCGGGTAGAACTTTCGAAAGCGGACGTCACGGACGCTTTCTACCACGTTGTCGCCGCCTCCCGCTACTCCCGTCTCCTCGAATTCCACTTCGACGGCGTGAAAAATATAGACCTGACTCTCAACTTTGGTGGCAGGTCCTCCCCCTGTCTTTTCAATCGCTTTGCCGAGGCCTTGCACTGGGTATGCGAGCGGCAGAGCCTGCCCGTTAGGCACTACCTCGACGATAGCTCTAGCTTAGACCTGTTCCGCGCGTTCTGCGTGGAGCTCGAGCTCGGGCTCGCAATGTCGCCATCGAAGACGTGTTCGGTCCAGTATATCGAGATCCTGGTAATACTGGTCGACTGCGATCACGCCCTGGCTGTCGGACGAGAAGCGAGCCCGCATTGTGATGGACATTGAACCCTCAACGCCGAATTCGTGCCAATCCTCGAGCTACAAAGAACCGCAGGCAGCCTCGTATCTGTGACACGAGTTTGCACCGGCGGACGGGCCTTCCTACGCCGGGTGTTCGACGCTACATGCCTGCTCCCAGGCCCCCCGTCTCGGGTCTCGAAGGTGCTTCGCGAAGAGCTGAGCTGCTGGCGCTTCAATCCGTCACATGGGACCGCTAGTCTCTGCTCGTACACGGGCTGCCGGGGCAGGAGGTATGGACGGACACCGCGTCAACCGCTGGCATGGGCGGGCACAAGTCTTCCTGCTCGGATACCTTCTCGCTTCCGTGTCCCCAACGCCACCGGGGAAAAGACGTCATATTCCTGAGAGCTCTGGCACTCCTCACCGCCCTCAGACGCCGGAAGACAGCACGTTCCTCGCTTCAGTACCCCGCTCGGGCTCCAGTCGACATGGGCGAACGCAGACGTTCATCCGGGAGATTTTCGGCCTGGTCATGGCAGCTCGCACGATGCTCCAGCCCGTCTGGGCTGCAAGCGCTGTCAATCACCTTGCTGGTGACGCCATGTCCCGCTTTGATTTTGACTACGCCCGCACCCGCTACCCACTTGCACCCGCCCCAACCCCCTGGACGAACCCGACAGCATCGGCCCGTCTGCCCGCGGCCCCTCGTGACTGGGGCCGACTGGTGGGCGGCGAGCATTCGTAGGCCTTTCACCGGTGGCACGGCCTGGCACACGCAACACGACTCGATTTGGGAAGGTGCCTCAGCATTTCGCGAACTTCTGGCGCCCGCCTGTTCTCCCCTGCACCCGCTTGGCGGGCATCAACTTTCATCGCCTTCTCGGCATGAGCAATGGTCCAGCCGAGGAGACTTGGCGGCAAAATCCCTCAAGCGGATCATGATGGCCCTGCGGAGCTACCACGTCGACTTGGGCCCGGACGACTCCGGCCTCCCCCAAGCCCGAGTTGAAATGGTCTCCAGGAGCGCACACTGGAAACACGGCACGATCAGCAGCGGCACGCACCGCCCATCACCCTCCCGATCCTCCGCAAGGCGTTGCAGCACATTCGGAACCACCCGACATCACACGGCGGCCCGGCTGGCCATCTGGCGGTCGTTGCGGCTTTCGCGCTCCTCTTCGCTTGCTTCATGCGCAAGGGCGAGGTCACCTACGCGTTGTTCGACGGCCGCTTAGACCTGACATACGCTAGCCTTTTGCCGCCCGACCCGCCCCGGTGATGCCGCCACCTTGACCATCTCTACGTCCAAAACCGACCACTTCGGGCCGGGGGCGCACTGTGGTCGAACGACCGACGCCCCCCCGGATGCCCTGTCCGGGCGCTCAGGGGTTAACTTGCCCAGAGATCGTACAGGCCATTGGACCACCTCTTTGTGGCAACGGGCGGTCTCCCTCGGTCCCTGCTCACGAGGACACTCCGTCTCGCACTCATCACGACGGGCTATGCGGCGGCACGCTACACCGGTCACTCGTTCCGGTCTGCAGCTACGAGAGCCGCGTCCATCCAAATGCCCAAGACTCCCTGCAGGTGGAACTCGGACTGCTTGAGACTCTATCTGGACGCCTATCCACCGCAACACGCCACGACAGGACGGTGGCTGCTGAGTTGCCCTCAGCAGGCGTCCTCGCTACCTCTCAACGTTGTGGGACGACGTTGTCCCGCGACCGGGAAAAGTATGGCTACCTCCTTTCTGAGCTCTGCCTTGGCCCTTCTCCCCCTGCGATAAGTGCGGGCTGAAAGAGAGTAATGTGCCTGCCGGGTTGGCGAGAAGCTAGTTTAGCTCATGCCCGATGCGGCAGGAGCCCGCACACCAAGTGGAGTCTGGCAGGGCAGAGTGGGCGTTGAGCGGACATGAGCTTTGCTTGCAGCACTGGTCAAGTTGACAGCCTCGTCAAAAAGATTTTCAGCGGTGATAGGGCCAGTCGGACGGGCGGCTCGGACGCCCGAAAGATGCGAGGCAAGACTCACTCGCGACAAGGTACAGCCGCGCTCTCCTCGCACCTGGCTCGCCACGGCGTACAGTGCAGCTGTTGTGTGACGAATTAGACGCGCTCTCGTGGCATGCAACCGGACTCATCGAAACGGTCGCCGCGACGTATTGTAGTCACCCAGAAACAGCAACAGTCCAGTGGCGTAGCAGTCGCTGATCATGCACGAGGGAAAGCGTGGACGACCAATGTCAACTTGTGGAAGATTCTGCCCACCGGCATTCCCGCGTCCGGTATGTAGACACTCGTTACATCACGCATGGCCATGAGAAGAGGACAAGATACTTCCAGAGGTAATGACATGACAAGGATAGAAAGACTTATATGCATGCATTGGAGTCGACCGGCCGATAGTTCCGCCGTGCCACAAGACAGTTGCACCCAAAGACACGGCGGAAGTCTTCACAGGCGTACCCGACAGCATAGCATCAGATCCCATCCCGCACTACTCGCGCTCCCGCCAGCAGCATAGACCTTAGATGACCTCCACGAAATTGCAAGGGTAATAAAGCAAGCCCAGCGGTCCCCTGATAGGCCACATCACCTCAAGGATCAAGTCAAATGGAAGGGTATGTTCAAGCAAGCAACTCGGCCACCCACGGATCCGCTAAGACGCAACGCACGTTTCCAGTCGTGGAAGGAAGAACTCACGACTTTGCCAGCCAGGTCTGACACCAGAGGCATGAAATGCATAAAACGTGTGGAACGTTGGAGGAGGGAATTGGCATAAGGAGCTCGCACATGGATACAACGCATACTACAACCTACTTCCAGCGAGCCCTTCTCGTCTTGAACGCACCTGGCGACCCACGCTGCTGCCCCTGGCTCTCCTCCGCAGCTTTCTCCCGAGTTTGGCGCCGGGTACGGTGACCAGGCATGTCGGACTCCGACTTCGGCGAGCTGGCCCTCACGGATGACGAGCAACCGACGACAGACGGGCAGGAGACGGGAGACGTGAAGGAGCAGGCGAGGCGTCGGTGAAGCGCTTCTGACCACTCTTGTGGATCGTCAAAGGCCCAGCGGCAATCTGCTCGTCCCCGTCACCCATGTCCTTCTCCAAGCTGTCCAATCTAAGACTGGAACCAAAGCGGGATCGTTTGGAGGAGACAAGCCGGAAAGAGCCTCGACCTTGAAGGCAGTGGAGAGCAAGTGCTGTGAGTCAGCTTTTGCAGAAAAGAACATGGAGCTCGACAAGTCTTACCCTACCTTTGGCGTAGTTGATCTGGTATATCTCAGACCCAGCGTTGGGTACAAGTCCCGGTTTGGAGTTGGCAAGGATGGCCAAAGCTTAATCGTGAATCCCAGCAATTACAGCACTACGATGCACAGCTTCATCGATAGAAGCTCAAGCTGAATTGTCGGCATGCAGAAAGCAGGCTCTTCTCAGAGTCTAACGGCCAAAAAACTCGACCTCCCTTCTGGCTCTAACAGTATTTATTCTGCCTGTGATGGCAGATGAGATTCGCATGCCCCACTCTGTGTGCGTGAGTCGACCTGGCTCTGGGGCTTCACCGAGGCTGACACAGACAGGACATCACGATGATCGAGGTCAAGTCGTCACCAGCATATAGTGTAGTACTGCACGTCTCACGCTATCCCTGCGCTGTGCCATGGTGTGCTGTGCGCTGCTCGAGAACCTACGGGTAGTACGTATTGTCCAATGCATCGATCGATGCGCAGGCTGGACGAGGTGCTGATCCGATGCTTGTCGTTGTCTTTGTTCTCTAAAATACCGACGAAAGATCCTCTCCCTGACCTGCCTGCCTCCCTCGGCTCCGCAGGATCTGTCTCATGCCTCGAGCTGGTCCCCCCAGCTCAGTCCCACAAGGTTCAGCACCTCAAGCATTTCATTATCGCACGCCCCGGTCCAGTCTTCGGGTGGGCGTGTGCGGAAATGCAGCTCCCTGATCCGCGCCAGGCCAAAGTCGATGATGGTCGGTCGGCCGTTACCGCCCTCGAGTGACGACGACGACGACGACCAGCACCAGTTGTGCGGACTCGGGTCATTGTGCAAGACGCCGGCGGCGTGTAGGCGGGAATACGCGCGAACGAGCGCATACCTGACGCATTTAGTCTCCCACTTGTAATGTATTGTATTGTGTATCTGTCGAGAGGCTGGGGCTGACTCACTTGTCCTCGTTGGAGAGCTGCTCCGGCGAGACCTGCTGGCCTTGATGCGACATGAGCATCATCCAGTGCTGTCCGCCGCCAGCTCTGCCACTACTGCACCCGCCCCAGAGACCATGCAGCTTGGGCACCACGTGCTCCTCGAGCCCCATACGCCGCAGATGGGCGTAGACGTCGAGCTCGGCCGCAATGGACACGCGAACGTCTAGCTGCGAAGCACCCACTTGCCTTGGTGCGTTGTCCAACTCGAACCAGTCGAGCGAGGTGATGCGGCAGACAAGGGTGGGATCTGCGGTGGCGTAGGTGGACCATGTTGCGCCGGCGCCCAGCCGAGTGGTGAGACCGAGGTGATTGCCAGAGTGGGTCGTGTTCGTTGTGGAGGACGGAGGCACGAGGGCCGGTACTGCGAGCCCGCGCATCGTGCGGACGCCTGAAGACGGCGGGACGGGGCCGAAAAAGGGGATCTGGTTGTACGTGTCGTCCCGCGTCGTCGAGATCAGGAAGACAACAGTTTTGCCGAGCTATGGCAGGTCAGCTTGCACCCCCAGGGATGTGCAGCAGTGCAGACAAGGGAGCACGGCGACTGACCTCGGATGCGCTGTGCGTCACGTCCATCTCGGCACTCGAGGGAGGTGTGTCGTCCGTCTGATGAGAGCGGCCGACATCGAACAGACTAGACTTGGTGCTCGTTACCGACTCGGGTGAGCTGTCGACTCGTCGTGCTTGTGTGAAACGGTAGGATACTTGGCCTGGAGCTCGGGGTGGTGTTGATGCTGTCCCTCCTGCGCCGCCGGATGTAGCGATAGAGTTGGTCTTGAGGATGTGCGCCTCGTCCTGGTCTGCTTCTCTGCCTCCGACTTGCGCGCTCTTTGCATGTCCTGCACCTGCTCCACCTCTGTCCGCTCCGCCTACTCGGCCGCCCCCGCCGACTACGCCCTGTCCGCTTGCACCCGCAGCAGACGAGGAGCTTCCCACACTGCCCGTCACCCCAGGTCCAGCGGCAGAACCAGTCCCGGCCTGTTCGTTGGCCGCTGATGGTCGTGTCCGCGCTGCAGGCTCGGCCATTGGCGCAATGCCATATTCCCAGCTCGGTAAAACAGAGACACCCAGGATGAGCGCAAAGCTGTTGTTGCACGGCGCAGCCAGGCTCAACGGCCCGTCCCGGCGGACAGCCGCCGAGACCTCGATAGCGGGTGTAGTGTGGGTGGGGTTGTTGTTGTTCTTGAAGAGGACGGAGCGTTCGTATGTTGTCAACACGATGTATCGGACCGCGGCGCCATTATTCTGGACCGCAAACTGATTGTATATCTTGCCGGTGAGCCAATGAACCGCCAGACGAGTGTGTGAAGAGAGAGTAGCTCACTTGTTTGAGAACGGGGCGGATGGATCGCCACCTGCCCGGAGGCTGGTCACCCTGGCGGACGTTCCCGTTCCATCTTACGTTGCCTGCGGACCCATCCCATATCACCAGACCGGTGCCAACGAGACGCAGCATCTCGTCGATATCGTCGTTGCTGAGGACGGGATCTGGCTTGATCTCCACCTTTGCCCGTACGTTGCCATCAACGCGTAGCTCCCAGTCGGTCCGGCCAGCGACTCCCAGGCCTACGGCTTGCCATACGCGACGCAAGACGCGGTCCGCGGGGTTCCCAGGCGGGTCGTTGCGCAGGGCCGAGTGGCCGGTCGTGTCGGAGATGAGGGAGAATATAGGGCGAAATACGATCCCGGGGAGCTGATGGCTGAGCCCCGACTCGCCCAGCAGCCCACTGTCCTCGCGGAACTCGATGCCGGGCTGATCAAGGGCTTGCAGCTCGCCAAGCTCGCGAATGGCGATCGCCATGGACCTCGAAATATCGCCCCGAGGACCAAAGGCGTCCTCGACCTCGATACCACGCCGTAGATATGCGATCAGATGTGGGGAGATGTCGGTGTCGATGAGGTCTGGGACGTGAACGAAAGCCAGGGGAAGGCCGTACGTCGCCTGCGAGTACGATTCGGTGGGACGTCCAGGGCGACGTTGAATTCGGAGGCGATAGGGGACGATGCATACCCGTTGGAGATGCCCGACAAGGACCAACGGATCGAACTCAACAGTCATGATGAGTGGCTGCCGAGCGAGCGGCCGGGCACAAGAATGACACTAGACCCAGCCCAAACAAGGCAGATTTGATGGCAAGTCGTGGGTGTGGTGGTGGTAACTTAACGAGACTTGTTGAAGGCTAGCCGCCACTGCGGGGTTATGGGAATTACCGTAACGTCAACCACCCCCTTTATGGACACCCCCCCTTTATGGACACCCTTACAATGCATGCAGAGCACCATCTACAGCCTCATGGGGACAGGGATGGGTGTAGGAGACCTCTCTGGACCGTCACTTTTCGCACAGCCGTTGTCGCCATCGTCGATCGACCACCCGCCCACCCGCGCTCGACTGCGAAGAAGGGAGAAGGAAAGCAGGGAGATATGAGAAGCAAGGAAGATGGAGGGAGACGGACGATGGACCTTTAGATTGTATCCCACCCAACACGCCCAGGCCGGCCGGAATGCAATCGTTGCCCAAACGTATGCTGCAACAACGGCGAGAAACGGCAAGAGGGCCCGATCCGTAAACGGGGCGCAATACAATCTCCCAGAGGCCGTCGGGAACGAGAGATTCCTTGATCCGTCGTGACTCAGACTGGTCGGCGGGTTCACCCCTTCGGCGGCGTCTTCGACGAGTCCTGCCTCGTCCCACCAAAATCGTTGATTCCTCGCTGACCGCTTGAAGAGGCTTACATGGGCAAAGCGAACCTACTCAAAATTCATTGGCACACCCGACAAGGCGAGCGACTGGTGAACAATCTCGACATGGTGTACGAGGGCCGATTCAAAGACCCTCTCCCTCTGACAGTACTTGTCCTCCTTTCCGGCGCCAACGAACTGATCGTCGAGCAGCCATGACCGCCATTTGAGTATACCGACCGCCGGGCATCTCCTGCACTCTTGCGTGGCATGATTGAGAATTGAGCGGTTCTCACAAGGAAGCAAAAGCCCCCGCGCCCGCGACGTCGTTGTCAATGTCATCAACCGATCAACAGCAGGCGGACCTAGGGGACCCCCAGACTGGACGCTCCATGTCATACGTTACAGGCGGCGAATCGAACTCTCTTTTGCAAGATCTGCCCTTGCTCCAATCTTCCAGTCCTGTTTCGGATGAACTCGTGAGGTCTTTAACGGATGCGAGGGTATGGCGTCACAGCTGACATGAGCTAGTTGTCCCCCACCACACCCACTTTCCCTCGTCCTCAGCTTTTCCAGGATCACCCATGCCCAAAGCAGTACTGGGCATCGCCTTTTTCATCGCACCACTCGCCACTGGCTCACAAGGAACCGCTAGCAACGCTGTGCCCGTCCTTGCACATCTCATTCGGTCCACAATTCGCCTCCAGAATGCGCCAAGGGCTGGTCGCGGGCAGTCGTCTCATCCCGGTAGATTCATTGCCAGAATATCAGTTCACACCATGGCAGCCCGAGGCCTGCGAGGTCCGCGACGCTTGCCAGGAGTCGAGCTCGGGTATGGACATTCGTCTCGACGCTGTCGACTCTGAGGGACTGTACTGGACAGCGTACCGAGGTACGATCACCCAGTCTGTCAGCCTCAAAGGGCAGAAAGACTCTCAGAGGGTGATTGTGAAGATCTGTCGACCAGCTGCATTTGGCGACGGAGTCGTGGATGTGGAGGGCAAACGTGAATGGGATGTCTCGCGGGCGGAAGCAGTCTCCGAGATTGAGCATGAGCTACATTTCCTTCGATCCTCATTCTTTCGCCACCATTTCACCAGCGCGCCGGCCCTATTCGGCGTCTGGAACGGGGTGTGCCTGCCGACCTCGATGATGGCCTTGGGCGAGGGTCTTTCCGAGACCGAGGTCGAGATCATGAAGGACGAGTACAGGCTACTCGTAGTTGTCTTGGAAGATGTGGGTCCCGCATGCTCGTCGTCGGAATTGCACGTGCGAAGGTGGGACCTTTCTTCTTCTTGTTACTCGGACACACAGCTAAGGCTCAGAGACGAAATCATTGATGCGTTCGGACAGCTTCACGAGGCAGGTTTCATACATGGCGACATTGCTCCGCGCCATGTACGAAGGGGCATAGTCGCCGTCGGCGCTGAGTCGAAGCCGAGAGTGAGGCTCATCGACTTTGGGCGGACCAGACTGGGCTCGGAAGACGAGGTTAGAGAGGAACGACAAGCCGTGGTGGATATGCTGGACAGGGAGGCATGGTCTACAGTGTACGCTCGGCAAGGTTTGTAAAAACAATGTACATCCCCAATGCCTTTGATATTGTGCCTATGATCGGGTCTCGTGGCGAGCAGTGCTGCAATGTATCGCGGATGAAAGCAAAGTCACGATTCAACCCGGTCCGGAGAGCCTAAGTAAGATGACATGGCTCTCGATCCGCGGGCAAGTGATTAATCCATGATGCGATTTCGGGTAGGAAGTCGTGACTGAAGAGAGTGTGGCGACGAAGACTGAGCGTCATTTCGCCAGGTTTCGCCTTCAATATAGCGCATCGGCTGTTCAATCTCTACAAGGGATTCATCGTGCGACCGTTTCTCGCCGAGCTACATCATCAGACCTGCTGCACATGTATGATCAGCCCTTTCTCGCCGTTCGGTTTTCCTCTAGGCTCACTTGCCGAGATGTACGGGTTCTTGCTGGAGGTGATCGAAGCAATCTCGGGCACAATTGAGTCCGCGAGAGCGACGTCGCTGCGACAAGACCATCGCCGACTCGCTCGTTGTCTCACTTTCCGCCCCCAGACGGTCGCCACATTTTGGTCGACTGGCAGCAATGAATCGTAGGGAGAGGGCTTCATAGCCTGCTTACTTCGGAGTCCCGCTGTGGGAAGACGAGTTAAGCGTCCAGCAGGTCTTGAATCTTTGACGCACTGTGCCCCTCGAGACGAGAGCTACGATGTATTTGCCCGCCCCGAGCGCCGAACCAGCCGTATCAAGCGTGACCATAGCCTGCTCCCAGCCCTGTAATTTCGGCACTCAATAGTCCGGACGAATCACGGTCGAATTCCTTTGGAAGAACCTGCTCTTCGACGACGCGACACGCAATGTCCGGCGGCGCAGTAGGACTTTTAGCCCGTCGCAGGCTCTGGGACTCCAGACCTCATGACTCCACTCCCCTCATCGAAAGTGATAATCTACGAGAGAATCTCTCGCGCGGCTGGTGTATCTCTCGATACAGGATTTGCCCCCAGTATGCGTCTCCGACCGCGCATTCCCACCGGGAGATATTGTCGTCAGTACAGACCCTACGAGACGCGACTTTACTTCGTCGTCGAACCCCTCGCAGGGGCGGCCGTCAGTGTGCCGAGCGACTGCCCTGGTCCTCGTATGCTGATGTTTCCATATTCGTCATGCCGCAAACAGATTCGAGCGACACTTTCCCTCTCAACATGTCGCACCTTCTCCTCGGCGGTCAATAAGCTGATGACAGCTGGTCCGCATATGACGCCAAGTCCTCAAGGCGTTCCCCAAATTCTTTGGCACATTCCTACCTCCAATCGTCAGGCTGAAATATGCAGATAGTATTGACGATGGACCAGCCACGCACCAAGGCATTGGTGCTGAGACTTGGCCGACGAGGTGGTGGCAGCAGCCACGCAAAGTTTGGAGGACCCCGGACAGTTACGTCTAGCCTCTTGAACTCGAAGCGTCACGAAATCCGTTGCTTGCCACTTCTCTCCTCCCTCATCTGAACATTGGATTTAAATTCCCCTGCAACCCGCAATTCCGAGACAGTATGATCAGCAGGCTACGGCTGACGTCAAGGGATGCCGTGCGTGTCGCTCAAATCCCCTTCAGGACCAGCTTGGACCGAAATGCTCACAGGCACAGCAGGCAAATTGCCAACTTCTGTTGTCGTTGTATGCCGTCATCCCTCGCCGCTCGAGGTTCCACCCAGCATGCACCTTTCCACCTCTCAAGCAAATCAAAAGTACCGATGGATCGGAAATCTCTGCCGCCTCCATACGGACAGTACCTTGCTTTTTCGGGTCCAAGGCGCGGCGAGCAGTCTCAGGCATGACCCTCGCTCAAACATGATCCTGACGGGTCGGATAGGCACGCGTCGAAACAAAAGACCTGCGGTTCAGAGGAGAGATTGGAGTCTATTAACCCCAGTGAGGGAGACATAGAGCGCAAAATGGTAGCGCATATAGGCGTCGGCCTGTTTGTGGTCACCCTGATCGCCCTGCATGTATGGAGTCTCTCATGTTGGTGTCACATGACAACGGACACCGTGCAAGCGGATGAAGCTGATCCCCCTCCTCTCTCTATCACAGCGCCTTCGTACGAATTGGCGTTATCTGTGCCCAAGCGTCCCACCCACACCCAGTTCTTCGTTCGGCTACGCCTTGCGCTATACTATGTGGTATAATGTCCTGCCTGCTACAGGCTCATTTCGCCCGCGGGCCCTCCATACGCGCTTGCCAAACACATCAGATCGATGAGGACGGTGCAGGACGGTGATATCCCGTGCGCATGCAGGATGTTGATTATCGGCGTTTCGGCGTTTCGGTCCGATCAGGTGTGTAAACGGACCACGTAACTCGACATCGTCTCTGTATCGCCGCTGGTCTCTTGGTCGTCACTGGCGGCCGACATGCGCATGTAACCCGTCTCTTGCGCAACGTGCTGACCGTCCTGACCCAGGGCTACAAGATGATGCGCGGCAACGGCGGCGGCGGACAACTTTGTGAGCGGAAATCCAGTCTGACAGGCTGAGCTGATTCCCAGGTCTGCAGGGCCGATAACGACGGTGTTTATGGTTCTCTGGCCCTTAAATTGCGGCCTCCTTCTCATCACAGGCTCCCCTTGCTCCCCTTTTATCACCAAACGGCCCCCCACTGCCCTTATCATCGGCTCCGAAGTTCTGGGAGCGCTTAGCGTCGATCCTGGCCTCGACGTTTCTCGCGGCCGGGGTGATGTGCCCCAGGACGCTCGGGGTGGCGGTTGTCTCAAGGGTGACGGTCCACAGGGACCCTCTCTTCTTATTGTGAGCCTCCCTTCCTACCTCTGCAGCGCTCCGCCATCGTCCATGAGCTCTGCTTGTTAGACACGGGCGGGTAGTCTCGATACTGCTCACACGCTGACTCTTGCAGTCTATACGTGATAGCGGCCTGGCGGGGTGAGGCCTCTCCTCGACAGGATTACCTCGACCTCGCCGGCCTCGACGGTATCTCCGCTCGCGAGTACAAAGCGGACGGGCGTCTCAAGCGTCCTCGCTCTCTTGAGGAACGATGGTTGCGGGGTCGTACAATGGGTGACCCCACTATCGATCACCTCTAGATCGCAAGCCTTGAATTGTAACCCAATATCCTAATCTCCAATTCTATCGGCACCTCCCTATCTCCGTTCTCGTTCAGGTTGTGGCGCAGATGAGCTGCATGGGCCCGCAGGGGCGGGCACGAGCACAGCGGCTCAATTCAAAACTACAGGGCTGCTGGGCCGGGCGGGCCGGAAGCGCTGCCGAGCAGACCTGCAATGAGAGCGAGAGATGACAGGATGAGAGCTCATCCTCGTGCGTGCGATGCCCTGAGACACCTCTCATCGCGTCATGTGATCCATCAAACTCGAAAGGCAATGGAGCTCCGCATATTCGCGACCACGTCTCCGCCAACGACCGTTCTCAACGTGAGGCTCGTCTTCACTTTGCATGACACTCGAGAGCACAGGTCCGAAAATCATGATGAGCTATCCCTTCCCTGATTTCTGGCCACCGCTGTATTTTCAATTCGAGACATACCGGCTGCACTGGCCTTTGCCTAACAACGACGTATCCTCGTGACCGCTACCTCACAAGGCCACCTGGAGCCATAAGGGATACCACGCCAACTTCCTCAGCTTCAAAGACGTCCGGTCCAGGAGAAGATGAGACCACTTGACGACAGGAAATGGCAGAAGATAGTATGAGTGACGGTCGATTGGCGGATGTGGGGGGTTTCACAATCAAGGTGAGCTTGGCATTCGCTCTTTTGCCCGGGAGCTAACGCGCAGGACCACGACAGCCCAACGTTCACCAAACTCGCCGAGCTGCCGCCCAAAGAATCATCGCAGCTCAGAGTCCAGCCCGGAAATCCGTCCATGCTCGCGCTCAGCCCAAACCAATGGGTCATTGCTACCGGGTCCGTTTCACTCTACATCCTTCACTGCACTTTACGTGTCCTGAAAGGACGTCAGACCTAATGAAAGGACGTGCGTCTTCGGGTCAACAGACTTAATGAAAGGACGTGCGTGGTCGGATCAACAGACCTAATGAAAGGACGTGCGTGACCGGGTCAACAGACCTAATGAAAGGAGGCAACAGACTTAATGAAAGGACGTGCGTGACCGGGTCAACAGACCTAATGAAAGGAGGCAACAGACTTAATGAAAGGACGTGCGTGACCGGGTCAACAGACCTAATGAAAGGACGTGCGTGACCGGGTCAACAGACTTAATGAAAGGACGTGCGTGACCGGGTCAACAGACCTAATGAAAGGACGTCAGACCTAATGAAAGGACGTCAGACCTAATGAAAGAACGTGCGTGGCCGGATCAACAGACCTAATGAAAGGACGTCAGACCTGATGAATGTTAAACAAAAGTGACCGGCCAGTCGAGTGTCAAGGGCATTGATCGCCGTCTTGTAACAATGAAAGGAGGTGCGTGATCGGGTCAACAGATCTAATGTCTTTCACGCGTCTTGTCGCGCGTTATGCTTTTCCTTCCGCTCCCTTATCCCAAACACCTTTTCTGCTTCGAGAGTCTTACCTTGCGTCGACTGACGAGGTAGAACTGCTGTTGTCGCACTCGCTACTCCAAGGGGCCGAAACGAGACCTCGAACAAAGGCAAAGACCTTCGAGTTGCTGACAGTCAGCCTCGACCCTGGACGCAGTAATCCTGAGGATCAGGACCGAGAAGAACTCTCAGTCAACTGGAGGCTGCACGGACAAGCCCTGCCGTACGATGCTTCGGTTACCGGGACGGCTGGTGTGTGCTTGCGGGCGAGACTTTCACGCCGCCAAAAGCTACTTTCGATGTCGAGGAGCCCGAAGGACATAACGGACCTCGAGCAGCATGCTCGAAACCTGGTCTAGCAGCCATGCTCCCTCCTCCGCTGCCTAACGGAAAGAAGTCCACCGATCAGGATCCTGCGCTGCCGCCGTAGACGTGGACACAAAACGCCGAGTCCTTCCTCTCCTTCCCCATCCCCTCTCCTGCTGGCACAACTCGAGCCGACCTGTCCATCTCCCTCTCGTCTTCCCATCTCGCCTAGGCATACGCACTCATCGACTCATCAATGAGTCAGCTCTCCAGTCCGCTCGCGGTTTTCATCGCCACTTCGGAACGACCACTGTGGGCTCCGCTTCTCATCGGCCATGGTACCGGAATGATCATCAGGTCCGCAATGGGCGGGCGGCTGCGAAACCCGCAGCCAGAAGGCGACTGCGACTCAGAGCCATGGGTGCAGGAGGCGGCGGTACCGGCTCTTGCCTTCGCTATGAGCAGCAAGAATGGATATTCGGCTCGTCCGACACTCGACATCCTCGCATTACAGAGACACGCCTGAGACATCGAAACGAGCCAGACTCAGGCTACGGGGACGACCGTACTTGCTTTCGACGCCGGTTTGCCCTCTGCGGGGGAAGGCAACGTGTACGTCTACTACCCGCAAACGAATAAGACCACAGCGAAGCCGGGTGTCTTATGGGTGGCGAGAGGCGAGCCCGGAGCGCTACTTGGGGTGGGCGCCACAGACGTTGGCAGAAGGCACATCGTGCTTGCGCTCTGCGAGGCGGAGCATGTAGTCTTGCACGAAGTAGTGTGATGCATTGTAAGTACTACAAAGGGGGTCTCGATGCTCTGCAAGGTTTTGCGACCACTGATTCTGCAGCACTAGGCGTTGGAACAGGAGGTCGAGCTTCATACTTCTTGTTTTGCAGACCATCCTTGATCAGGTCGAAAGTTGTGGCGAGCGCCTCGATGCGCCGCAACGCCCCTGCTCTCTCCGCCCACTAGCTTGGCCATCCACTCCCGCGCGAGGGAGAGAGCAAGATCACAAGTGGTCGGCTCGAATTCGTTCGCTCCTTCGGCAACACCACCTAATCGAAGATCTCCGTCTGGACGGCTACCAACGCCGCGTTCTCTCGCAATTGACGAGCAATGACACCCGACAGCTCTGCGCGCAGACCGGCAATCGACTGATTGCTACCTCCTCTTCCTTCCCGTCGGCGGGGAGTGACTAGGAGAGTAGCGCTGACTGGTGGTCCGCGCTTGACGCAAGTCGTACCGGTGCTGTAGGAGACTCCTTGGGCGGAAGCCAAGGCCTATGTATTCCGTCAGCGAACACACTACTCCAGGGGGCATCTCACCTGGAATCCAGTCAGCGTTGTTGCTCCGGGACTCCGCGACGGACATCTCAGTCTCACTCTCTGTCCCACTTTCGGGTAAGCCGGACGATGCCGTGGAGGACCAGTTGAGCTCGTCCATCTCAAAGTACAGCTGCTCCATCTCTTCTTCTATCTCCCTGAGCTCGTTGTCGACACTGCCGTCCACTTCAACCTTGAGCTGGTGCTGATGCTGGTATCAGCCTCTGTCTGCTTGGCTCGTTACTCACATTCTTTGCCTGACACAAGACTGTTACTTGCTCTCCTGACATGCTGGATATCGTCGATGAGAAGTGAGAGGACGAGGCGATAGAGAGCCATCCCTATCGCAGACCTCATCAGATCCTTCCAAGCGCAAGTTGGCAGAGTGTGATGCCGCGACTCGGCTGGAAGCGACGAGAGCAAGGTTGGAACAAGAGCAAGGTTGGATCAAGAGTCAGGGTGCGCGTGATGGGCGGGATAGGGTTGAAGAGTGGGGTGGGGACGCGCACGCCCCAGTAAATGGCGATCTCGTGAGGGCTTCGCAGAGCTCGCCTAACCCCTGCGCGACGTGGTTGAAGTCGCAGCCCGCGCCACCGTGTTTGAGTATCAAGAGCAAGGCTCACCAAAGCATCACTGATCCTGTATACAAACACTTTTGCCTGCGGGTCGAGGGCCCGTCCAGCGGCGAGTCCCTACTGAGCCTTCTTCCCAGTGCAGTGGAAGACGTGGTGGTACTTGCCACAGTTGCTGCACTCGTGCTTCCTGCCAGAGGGGCACGGTTCCGAGCAGCCGGAGATGTGGAACTTCTAGAAGCGTTCGGTCGAGGCGGCGGCGGCGGAGGTCTGCTTCGTCCTCTCCTTTGCGGGCTCGTCTGGGGCAGGCGTGGCGGCGGTGGTGCGAGCCGCTTGAGGGGCCGGGTGGCGTTGGCGCTCGGTGAGTTCAGCCTGGCGGGGGACGCTGTCCTTGCGGATGAGGATGTTGCCTGCCGCGGCGTCGTAGGCGTCGTATCACAGTGCGGCGTGGAAGTCAGACGCAAACCGCTTGTGCGACACCTTGAGGTAGTCCGTACGATATTGAAGTGGACCGACGCGGATTGGGCAAGTCTGCAGAGCGCCGTATAGCTCTCAGCGGCGGCCTCCATTTCCCGGCAGCCGCGGACCATCAGGTTGATGAGGTCGCCCCCCAGGCGTAGAGGAGACACCGAGGTTGGGAATTGCCGCCTTGAGGCGCTCGGCCACCAGGCCGGTCGAGCTCCGTGGTGGTGGGGCAAAGAACTGGCAGGTGTCCTGATCGAGAGAGAGGACAATGCGTTCGGATGGGTCGTTGGCGTTCTCGCGGTAGATCTCGGCTGTCGGCGAAATGAGGAGCGGCAGCTTTTACGGAGATAGGGAGCCGGCCACGGCAGCGGTGAGGACTGTCTCGTCCAAGAACGCTTCGCGTTCTTCGATGCCCGGGCTCTCACCATGATGCCTGCGGAAAGGAGGCGGTGCGGGTGGTCCGAGAGTGCCCCCACCGAGACTGGCAAAGTCCATGAACTCGTCGATGTCGTCGACCGGCTCCGTGGCGGGAAGGCTCTCCCGGGCGGGCTCGGTGCGCTTGATGAGCTGCTGCAACATAGCCTCGACCCCGTGATTGCTCGCGAGAGCTCGGCGCGGGTGATGAAGGTTTGATCTGCTGCCGGGGCGGCTCTCTCCTCGACGGTAATTCGCTTGGGGGTTATGTCGACTGGCGGGTTGGCCTGGGAAAGCGGGTGGGTGGGTACAAGAGGGAATGCGCTTCAGCTGTTCTTCGAGCGGGAATGGTAAACGTTCGCGTCGAGCGGCTGTTTATCTCTCGCACGCCGCACTCCTTCTAGGTTCACAGATTTCCTCCCCGATGCTCCGTAGCCTCTCAGCTGGGACGATAACCTCCAAATGCGTTGCTCTGCTCCCTGCTCAAGACGGCGATGAATGACAGGATGAGACCTCATCCTCGTGCGTCCAGTGCCCTAAGATCCCTTCCTCTCCCTCGTCATGCGATCTACCAAGCTGCCACAGACAAGGATCAATTCTCCTCAGATCCGACATCGCTGATGGTCGCCGACGGTGAGAGGGGTGCGCCCAGGGGGTCGACCCGCTCAGGCGCCTCAAGCTTCCTCTTTCTCTGAGCACTCTCGCCTGCCTGTCGTTTGCGCGTCGATGGAGGGGCTTGCTTCTCTTGCTGCCTCATGAGACGATATTCCAGCGCTCTGATCAACTCCGTCTGATTCCACCTGTTGTGCTCGTCATGAACGAAGACAGCGGCGACTATGGGGTCTTTCACCGGCCAGTAGGGGTCGAGGGCACGTGCGTGCAGTGCTGTGAGTGCAAACGCTTCCGAGTCGAGTTCGTCCACCCGGCGTCCGAGTGGTCCTATGTCTACGAGATCAAAGGCGTCCGAGACCCTGGTCGTCAGGCCGTCTGTTACTTTGGCTGGACTGCTCAAAACTTTAAAGGGAAGGTACGGAAGGTGAAGAGAAGGGAAACGGACCACTGGCCATTCCGCAAGTACCAGCATTCTGTCGAGTTGTGGACTAGAGCCCACGCGGTGATACTCCGAAAGACGGGCACGTGCTTGATACCGGTTGTCACACGGCCGACAGATAATCCGTCGAAGTGGTGATCATCGACGATGAGATCTGTCCCCGATTGTCCGTTGCTCGTCATAACATTGCGCTCTCCGTTCCGGAAGGGAAACAATGCTAGCTGCAAGTCGCGGGTCGCGTCGGCATTTGGATCATCCGCTTCAAAGCAGCATCGCAATCGCTTGACGAACGTCGAATGGGCACGCGAGGCGTTGAGCCCGTCGATATCTAGATAGGTGACGTGCGATTTGCCATTACGGATACCCAAACGGCGCGAGGAGCAAATCAACAAGGCGGAGTAGAAGAGATTCTCCGCTTCTGGCACGAGCGCATCGTTGAGCAATGTGGCGGATGACAGCCCATGGTAGTCCCTTTGGGGCTTGAGACGGACAGTATTGACCCTGGCAGGTCAGCAAAATGCCGCGAATCTCGCCCGTCGTCCCTCTCGAGTGGCCCGGCGCACGACTGAGGCTCTACGGCATGCCTAAAGGAGACGGGTCTACATACCAGTAGGCTTTGTCCAGGTCCTTGACCTCTGGACCATCCACGAGGAGATATCCGACCTTGATCATCGGGTCTCTTTTGGTCGGACGATCCACTTCAATTCCTCGACTGAAGTCAAAAGTATGCACAGGATGGAATAGGCAAGTATAATGTCGAGTGTGAGTGTGAGTGCCGCCGAGCGAAGGTGTTTCTCGTGTGAGCTCCAGCTACTTTTTTGCTCCTTGGCATGGACATCGACTGTGGGACTCACGCTAAGACACGACACCCGTGCAGCGTCTCGATCTCGGAAAGCCACGAGATGCTCAGTTGAGCGTAGTACGTCGATCCTTCTTCGAGCTCAGCAAGATCGAGACCTTCAGAGACAGGGGCATCAGTGGCGACTGAGCCATCACGATCGACATTGATCTCGAAAACGTCGGATCCCCGAATCTCCTGGTCTGACACCGAAGTAGTTGCACTCATGACGAAAGCGAGAAGAAGGAGGCTATGGTCATTAAACTAGGTAAGTAAATGTAACGTCGCTGACACGCCGTCTTACGGGCGTCGCACTTGACTCGACCTCGGATGCCTATCCTTTGGATTGCCTCGCAAGCCTACCACCTCCTTGCTATCACGCCAGGCACGCTGTCAGTTCGACCCCCCTCTCACCGTTAACCGTGCTTCGCCCGGAATTACAGTCAGATTGTAAAGACGAGTCGACGCTTACTCGCGTCGCAGCGTGATCAGAGCAGGGTGGGCACCACCACCATCACACCCCCGCGCGAGGTCGACATTGCTTTGGCAGAGTGAGGGTCACCCTGCCTTCTAGCTATCGCCCGAAGGTGCTCGAGCAGCTCTGGGTCGGCTTGGGATGACATTTCGGGCAAGGAGGGCACGAGGAGAATGACTTTGTTTGTCAGACCCAGGTCCAGAGGCTGAGGCCGAGGCGTATGTCGAAGAGAGGGCAGGGGCTGAACGGTGGCGAGGATTGGTGGCAGTGGGCGGTGGCGATGGCAGCTCGATGAACAATCCATCTTGCTCCTGGTCATCAGCGGCTGCGAGGCAAGATAAGCCAACTAACCCGGACAAGATTCCGGATAGTGTGGAGTCGAGCGGGCTGGAAGACAGCAGTGGGAGCAAAGAGTCGATAGCCATGAAACATGCCGGGAGATTTTCCGTTCGATCAGCACCCACAGAGTCATGCACAACTGGGGAGAGGGATCGGCGAACCCGTCAGGTCGAGACAATGTCATGTCGCCCAAGGTACCCGTCGCTCACGAACCCATGACCTGATGTGGTCTCCCCTTTTCCTCGCCATCTTGCAGCGCGAGCGCCGCCACCGCCGGGGGATGCTCGGCAGATGTGAGTTCGAGACGTTGACCTGAGCGGCTCAGTCCGTCTGTCATCTCGGACCCTGCTCCTCGACTTGAGCTTGATCCCCGACGGCGGCGACGGCAAAGGCGACGCTTGGGCGGAAAGAGGTCATGATCATGGTGGTGGGTCAGTGGATCGTCAAGGCGCGAGGGGGTGCGAGCGATAGGATGCGATGAGCCGAGTGCGAGTGGATGCGAGGTCATGAGACAGACTCACAGAGACGATGGGACCGGCTGTAGGATACATAAGGCTCGCAGAGCCCTCGTAGAACTCCAGTACTCTCGCAATTGAGTTGCATGGGACTTATTCCCTCACTTAATCTCTCGCTCCGTCCCGCCAACAGCTGCTAAGGTCTAGCACTTGTCGGTTCACCTTGCCTTGCCTCGCCTTGTCTAGCCAATCTCGGCTACCCTCGTCGACACTCGTTGAGACTCTACGAGTCCTCCGAGCCCTTGCCCTCGCCACTTCTCCTAGTCTCGCCCAGCCTCGCCGAAGTCGAAGAGTCTCGGTCACCCAGTGACGGGCACTTGGACAGAGACAGAGAGGTATCGTGACAGTGTCGTCTTTTGCCGCTTTTGTGACCCCGACATTGCCTTGTAATGCTCGTAGAGCTTGGAGAACTCTTTGAATACGGGAATCCTCCAGCTTGACCGGATGCTGATGGGGAGATGTGGCAACTTGAAGCTTGCCCAGATCCTGCTCGGGGATGTGGGTCACGCTGGACGACGAGATTCCCAGTTTTGCCTGGATGCTGTAGTCGGTTTTGTTGGTGAGACACAACAGCTCAGAGATGCTGCCCCAGCGTCATTGTAGTTTTGGCTCATGGTAAAAGAGCATGCAAGCAGAGATGACAAGCTCCTGAAAGACACCGAACATGTCAAGATGCTCCGCCCGATCTGGATCATACCGGGAACCGTACGTGTATGAAGAAAACCTGTAGACCTTGATCCAGCGAGTGTCGTCATCCTGAGCTCTCCCAGCAAAGAGACGACCGAAGGGGAACGATGGCATTGACGGCATATGGCGAGCGTTGCGACGATTGTCGGGGAAGAGTTGTGTGTGTCCCTAACTACTCGAGTAGGAGAACGTCACACGTGTCGTTGAAGCCGGACGAGCCTATCCAATGCATGTGCAGGCCTAAACTACACGTCCATCACGACCTTGCTCCGCTGCTCGACACGAATGTGGTCAATGACGGCTTGGCACGCTTGATCCGTAATGAGCCTGCGCTCCACCAGAAAAGGAAGGACCACGGCAATCACCCTGAAGTCAGCGCTGCGCATCGATACGTCGCTAGTCTCACTCAATGGGTGATTCATTACAGATTTGGCGGGATGCGGGATACACGAACCAGTCGACCGTTTGTTTCGTTGGCGAGCAGGTGGTGGTGATGGTACGGGTTCCCATCAAGATCCTGGGAAGTCAGCGTTGCGGTGGGAGGCGCACCGCGCAGCCGGGAACTCACCTCAGAGTGGTGCGGCGGTAGGATATCTCGCGCTTCTTCCGGTGTTTTGGGACTCCAGCGCGAGAGGGAGGCGGCTGACGGGACGGCGGGGGCGGCGGAGGGGGGGGGCGGTGCGGCACCGCCTGAGCGGCGCTCGACGGACGCGCTGGTTGAGCGAGCTGAGACGGCACTCCTCTGGTTTCTTACGACGAGTGACATGTTGATCGAGTTTGAAGATGATAAAGAGAGTTGCGGTGCGAAAGATAGCGGTGCGACAGTGCGCGGTACGTCAGTATCATATATGCTGCATGAGCGTCAGACATCCATGACGACCATGGTCCTCGTCGTCAAGGACAACGGCGCGTTGTCAAGGAGAATGAGTAAGAGAGCGCAGCGGCGAGCGCCGTCAGGTTGCCAAGCGTCAGCGCCACATGTCCGCGTTTTGATCCAAAGGAAGGGTATCTGTGTCATTCTGACTGTGCGTACCGCGGGAATTCGCTGAAAGACAGGCCGCGACGTCTTTCTTCATCCTCTTCCGCACGCAGGCCCGCGGCCCGGATGCGGTCCCATGAAAGGGCGCCGTTGAAGAGGATGCCGTCTAAGCGCTTGACTCGGGACAGCGCAACGAACGTGATGCCGGGCGCAAACTCGCTCTCGCCGAGATCGATCCGAGCTTTGTCGACGGTCATCCCTTGGGATTTGTGTATGGTGATGGCGTAGGCTAGCTTCAAAGGGTACTGTGTACGTGAGCACGTGACTGTTTCTTTCTTCCGAGTGGCTGTGACGGGAACGACTGGGACAAGCGCCACGCCGGATGCGGTGCGCCAGTCTGTCGGACCGCGATAGTCCGGGCAGGCCAACATGACGACGTCTGGGAGCGATCGACCGGGCTGTGCAGCAGTGGAAAACCCTATTTCGTGAACGGTGGCCATTGTCCCATTGGTGAGGCCTGCGGACGTCCACAGGTTGCGGGTGATCATGACCTTGGCACCTTTCATGAGGAAGAGGCTGACTTTCACGTCTTCCGCATCATGAGAGGACGCGCGGTGCGCTCCGGGCCCGCTGTGACGAGCCGGACAGAGAAGGACTGGGCGGCCAGTGTCCTATAGCGTATTGTGATTAATTTTATCAACAGTTTGATCGGATGCAAGCAGGATGCTGTCTCGAAATGATTCGCGGTTCGCCAGACCGACTTGATCCCAACTCCTGGTGCGGAGTACAGCGTAATCATCCGGGACGACCTTGCCGCACCGCAGATGACGGAGAACATTTTTGAACGCGACGGTCTGCGGATCTGTGGCCGCCTGACGCATGATTTGGCCAAGTGTGATGCTCTCGGCAAAGGCGGGGAAGCATCGCCGGCCGTGAAACCTTGCTTGGGCCAGATCGCCAATAGCGGAGCCTTGGTTGCGCGAGTACATAGGCGTGTCGCCAACCGGAGGCAATTGAGCGAAGTCGCCAAACAGGAGGACAGAGAGACCGCCGAAAGGGTGCGCAGCGGCAGGAAAGATCTGGGCGAGGCGACGATCAATCTGAGCTAGGCCGAGCGTGCCGATCATGCTCTTCTCGTCAATGATGAGGTAGCGGACTGCACCCCAAGACTCCTGGAGGGCGGCAAGCCGGCTTGGAGCGACCTCCCCGAAAAGGCCGGATGTCGATGGGTTTGGGCGAAGCGCAAGGGCGGAGTGGTAGGTTTCACCGTTGATGTTGAAAGCCGCAACGCCGGTAGGGGCCAGGCGACGCAAGATCGGGCGCGTGCTGGCCAGCGGGGAGTCGCTCAGAAACTGGGATATGGCATCAATGAGGAACGATTTGCCGGTGCCTGCGGTGCCGTCGATGTTGAGAAGGAATGGCAGAGGGGCAAGTCCGTCCACAAGAGCATGATGGTGACGTGTGACTTTGAGATACACGCGGCGCTGATCATCATTTAACGCGTCGGGGTCGATGCGCTGGTCGCGGTCCGCATCGAGCGTGCCGCTCTGCTTGTCAGGCATATGACGACGGAGGGAAAGGCGACGTACAGAGGCGATGGCTTCGGCAAGATAAGCGCATCGCGACTCCAAGCCCGACAGCGTCCAACTGTTGGTATCCTCCGCCCAATCATGTGTGATGTCCAGATCACGCCTCCCCAAACGAGACAGGCGATCGTCAAAATCAGATTGGCCCCGAGGCCCCAAAGCGGCCAGGTAGTGAAAGTCTTCCATCTCGCGAGGTAGTTCCTCTGCCGAGCCGTCGGAGAACTCGGACTCGGACAGCGAGTCCGCAACACCGGTGCGCTGCCGGCTGGGGAGAGTATCGTCGTGATCGTGGTCGCAGTCCGCCACGCAGCGGCTGTATACGACAGACCATGGCTCGTTGTCTTGGCGAAGGTCGAGCGTGTCGGGGTTGCGGTGCGGATGATGCAGCAGAACTTTCGCTCGGCACCAGTCCTGGCGCTCATCGGACTGCTCGTCATGAGGCGAATAGGCGGGCCACAGCCGGATGACGCGTTCCTCTGTCCTGCGCACCGGCGGATCCCCACGACTCCTCGCGGGACGCCATTCCTTCACGCATTGATAGAGAGAGATTGAATCAAAGGGGGCGCCGCGAGGGCGATCGTAGTAACGATCGCGCCAATCATCCGCCTCAATTTCTCCGGTCGAATCATTCGAGTCGGGATCGCGTAGGCGACGTGACCAGCGCACCGCTAGACAAAGCGAGCCGAACTGACGTGACGCTCCAAAGGCAGGGCAGTCGAGGAGGAAATGTGACACCTCCTGTGCACTCCAATCCCGCTCGGTGAGAAGTTTGCTTAACATTTTTTGAAAGACGACTCGTCCCGCCGCGCTCTCCGATACCGCACGGCTTGTAGCCGATAGCACCTGTACAAAGTTCTCAGATGGGCGTTCACATTTGCTGACGTATTTAGCAATGTATGTCGTAACGGCGTGTCGATCAGAGACTGCGGCGATGTCCATGTTGGCTCGCCAAGCGGATATCATTACAGGGTTGTACTCGTTGAGGAGGGGGTCATTGCGCTGCGCACGGAACTCGTATGTTCGGCCGATGCGCGACAGGCTTGCGGTGCGCAAGACAGGCTTGGGATACCGGAATCTGCAGACTTTAGGCGTATCAGCATTGGAACCTTTTGGGCGGCGGAGACAGTAGGTATCGCTGCAGACGGTGTGCCGTTGGATGCGGTTGAGGAGCTCTGCAAGCTCTTTGGGGCTGAATGATAGGTCGGCTCGCGTCAGGGAGGCAGGATGTCTCGAGGCGGGCGGCCAGTGCGCTCCGGGATTAATGGCTGACATGTGACGTTGCCAGAAGCACACGAAGCGATCCGCCGACTCCGGCAAGGCGTCATCGATTGTCTGCGCCGAGGGTGCGGTGCGCGACCAAATGAGACCGTGGACGTGGCTTGAACCCCTTGCCTGCCATTCGAATCGATACCAGTGATCGGTGACGTCGAAAAGCGGTTTGATGACCGTCGCAAAGAAGACGTCGAAGCGTTTCTGGAAGTACCATGCGGTGACCGCAGGGTTCTCATTGACATTGGACGCGGTACGCCTTTGCCGGTCACGCTCCGCCTCCACTGACGACGGTTGATTGGGCATGTGTCTCTGAAGGCCCGGCCATTGCATATCTGCGGCGGATAGTGTGAAGAATGCGCACGGCGACCCAAGCTGACGAACCATTTGTTGAAGCTCGCGTGCGCGCTGCGCCCAGTAAGCTGAAGAACCGCGTAGGGTCGCACCCATCCGGAACACGCGACCAGCCAGACGGGAGGCATCGTCTTCTAGGAGATCCCTGATATCCGCAGCGCTGAGAGCTGAGTCATCGGCATTGCGACCAACAAAGTAGGCCGCAGCGCGCCTCGACCGGTGTCGCATTATGGAGTTGAAAGCGTAATACCGGAATCTAGGATGTTTGGCAAAGCGGCCGTCGGTATATCGCATGAGATGCTTGAAGTAGTGGTGTTCCGACACTTTGAAGCGCCGGTCGGCATTGAGATCGGCCCGCCCCGAAGGGGAAAGGAATGGGAATGCATCAATGAGATGTGTCGAAGTCTGGTCGAACTCGTTGATGGGAGTGGAGCGCAATCGCGGTGCGGTCAGGACAGGCGGAGGTTCGGGTGGCGGTTCCTCCTCGGCGATGGAGGGCGGAGCCGCGATGGGCGGATCGCAAGGGACGAGCTGGGCCAGCGCACCGCGCATATCGTCAAGCTCAGGAGCCAATGGAGGGAGATTTGGCACGAGCGCTGCGGGTACATGATCGGGGTCAATATCGTTGGGTTCCGCCCTTGCGGCGGCCGCCTCCTCCGTACCACGTGAATCGTGCACCGCTGTCAGCTGGTCAAAGACCGAGGCGTCGTCCGGCAGCTGTGCGAGGGCGTCAAAGTCTACTGTGACCCGCCGATACGACGGATGGAATTGCCTCAACGCCATGAGGTTATCGCGGACGGTCCTCGCGCGCACGGTAAAGTCGATGTTTGAAGCGAGCCGAGCGGAAAGGGCGTCATCTTTGGGCCGCACAATCAAGACGTCTAGATCGGCCGGGCGCAACGGAAGGCGGTCCGCAAATGTGGCGTGATCGCGAGGGAAGAGGCAAGTATGACCGGCGTATTTGGTCTGCATGCCGCCGACCCGCCAGATCTGTATCTGCACGTGGACAAGAGACAACAGCATTTCCTCAACCTGGGTGGGTACAGGAGGGGGCTCGATGCCAGCCTCGATGCAAAGGGCGCGCAGATCAGGCCCTGCGGGTCAGCACGCGCTGCGCAGCGACGAGTTCAACGTGCCCACCTGGATCCATGTTATTAGAGGCAGTCCACTTGCCTGGGGTCTTGTCCCGAGCGCGATAGCAGTGCTGGCAAGCACCCTTTGAAACATCAATGTCGAACCAGCGCTCCCGGCAATCCGGACACTCGCGCATGCGCATCGCATCCAACCTCTCGTAAAACCGGTCAACCGTGGAAATATCCTCGGTGGACAGGGTGGCTGCATCGAGCAAAGGTGTGTCGCGCAGGGCGTTTGATGCGCGGGGCGGGGACGCAATGTTGCGATTTGGCAGGGGAGAGTCGGGCGGGGAGGGAGCTGGTGGGGGTGTGGAGGGGGCGGCTGAGACGTGAGGCTGGAGGGGATCGTGAACCGCCTGGGATGGAAGAGCTGCCGCAGGGTGTGCGGTGCGGGTGTCGGACTGCGCGTGAGCGCGATGGTAACGTTCCCGTGCTCATCCACAAATTCGTCCAGGCTGAGAGTCCTTTTGCAATTTGAGCACTTGCGCCGTGTGGGAGGTGGCCGCGGCGGCACAGGAGGCTGTGGAGACGATGGACTCGGAGTGGGGGGAGTGTCGTACGGACGTACAGGGGGACGGCGGGTACGGGCAGGCTGTGCCCGCACCGACGGCGACAACGGAAGGGGAGCGGGCCGCTGGGGACTCGGGGATACGGGTCGAGGTGGCGGGTGGCGAGAGCGCTGAGTGCTTGGAGTGAGGCCTGCGGATGGGGACGCATGAGGAGGTGCTGGACGTTTTGAAGCGGCACGCCTGGACTCGGCGTTACGGCAGAAAGAGCAGGATTTGAAGAGGGATGACGACCCTGGCCGATAGGAGGGTTTCTGAAAATGACACAGCTGCAACGCAACATGAGTGGGCGCAGCGCACCGCCTTGAGCGTGAGCAGACAGGAACAGCAAGCATGAATAAGAGATCAGAACGACGCAAAGATGGTAAGAAGTAAAGCAAGCGACCGAGTACGAGTAGACCGAGCGCGTTAAGTTAGGCTTGCGAGATGAGGATCAGAAGACGAGATAGGCCCCTGCCGTTTTCCGTTTTCCGTAGACGGAAGCAAATCAGCGCAGAGAAATATGCATTAGTGAGACCGCGCCTCCATTAGTTGACTGCTTAGACATAACTGGGGTGCCTAAGGTAATAGTATCACCCTCACCTTGTCATCCAATGCCTTCTCATTCCCGCCAACGCCCGCTAGATCATCGATCGCAGATGCCAGGTTCATGATAGCGCGCTAGAGACAGCCGGACGCACCAGACCGAGGGCTTCAAAATGACGCGCGTGGGCGGCGGGGGGAAGCGACTTGGTGAGGATATCCGCCTTCTGGTCTGCAGAGCTGACGTACCGCAGACTCACCTTGCCTGTGTCGACTAGTTCTCGGATCAAATGATGCTTCACGTCGATGTGCTTGGTCCGAGATTGAGTGGCAGGCTGTCCTGCGAGTCTGATGGACCCCTGATTGTCCCAGGAGAGCGGCGTCGGTGACCTCTGCTCGAATCCCAGCTCACAGAGCAGATTACTGAGCCAAACGGCCTCCTTCGCAGCCTCGGCTACAGCAATGTATTCGGCCTCAACCATCGATGCCGAGACGGTGGCCTGTCTGCGAGACGACCAAGTGATCATTGAGCTCCCAAACTGCATCAATCAGCCTGTGGTGGACCTCCGAGTGTCCTTGCAACCCGCCCAGTCTGAATCTGCCCAGCCCTGCAGCTCACCATCAACGCCGCCACCACCCAGCCTTAGCCCGACAGACCGTATGTGGGCTAGGTAGGTCAGGACGCCTTGCGCGAGGTCCCAATGCTGACGAGTAGGTGCCGCGAGGGCCCTGGAGAAGTATGAGGCCAGGCACATGACGTCCGGACACGTGCAGCCCGCTAGCCATAAGAGACAACCGACAAGCTCTTGTTAAGGCGTCAATGCGGCTACATCGTCGTCTTTCTTCGTCTCGGTCCCTGTGGCAGCGGTGTCGGCCGTGAGCGTCTGCCGATGTGCTCCGGGAAGCGCTCGAGCACCCTGTCGATATATGAGGGCTGACTCGGCCAGATCGTCCGTCTAGCCTTGTCCTGCGATACCTTCATACCGAGCACGGTGCCGATGTCTCCTATGACGGTGATCGTCCATTAGGCCTTTAGGGCTTTCCACAAGGTGTCGATCTCCCCCTGCGATGGTGCAGCCACCACGATATCGTCGATATACAATAGGAATACGGCCCGACCTTGCGATCGCCGCACATACAGTCCCCAGTCACCACTCGTCCTCTGGAAGCCCTGTCGACGAAAGATCCGTCATATTTCCTCCCACCAGTTCCTTGCTGACTTCTTCCAGCCGTACAGGCTCTTCAAGAGCATCAGGGCGTCGCAACCTGGCCTCCGCCGTACTCCATCTGGATAGCGAATGTAGACTTCGGTGTCGATAGGGCTGTTCAAGTAGGCCCCTTCGACGTCGGCCTGTGCGACGATCATCCGATCGGCGGCTGAGATTGCCAACAACAGTCTTAGATACCCAAGGCGACAGAGACCGAATCCGAGCTTTTTTGCCCTGACCGCGTTACACGCGAGCGAGACCATCAGCGTCTACCCTTTGCCTTCTAGGGTGCGCTGGGCCGTTTACATACGGAGAACCTTGACCCCGCTCGAGATCAATCTTGCCATCAAAGCGCTCCATGCGATACTGCGCAACAGCTTCGGAGCCAAAGACGAGCGGGGACGCTCAGCTGTCACGATTCCGCGAGGAAAGAAGTGGAAGACGAAGGCCAAACCTCAGCCTCTCATCCCAAAGGCGATGCCGAAGCTAGATGTTGTCGGACAGGCGGAGCATGAGGACGTCTCGCAGTCGGATTGAGGCAGAGCAGTTTAAAAGTACATAAAGACATGAGGATGGACGACTTTTGTCATACCTCGTAGGACATGTCGTGTGGTCGCTCTTCGCCGAATACAACCTGGTGGTATCGTTACGGTAAGAGTATGATGTATACGCTCTGATCGACCACACTGATTTACCTACACACCATCCCCACGATGGCAGACCCGCCTCTTCCCTCCTCTTCCCCCCCCCCCCCCCCCCCCCCGCCCCCCCACCAATCTCGATACGGTGGGATCTACGGATCTCCACGACAACCGCACATGCTGATCTCCTGTCAGCTGTCATTCCAAGTTCACGAACAACCGACCATTCATCCCCAACTTGTTGGCGTCAGCGACTATCTTTTCGAAGCCATGTCGAGGAGAATGCCCATACAGAGGAAAGGCGATGTAACTCACAGTAGTCCGTGTCGTAACGCCACGTCACTTCCCGAGACACATTGAGTGTCTTGCGCACGCGAAATTCCAGTCGTCTGAACCAGGGTAAAGACTTGCCGTTTGGCTCTGGAAGCGTGTGCCATTTGGTATCCATCGTGCACTGAGTACACTGATGCTGTCTGTCAGCGTCCGGGAAACCTCGGTTTGACTCCTGTCCGCGACGTCAAGCGCAACCTGAGTGGAGGTGTCTGTTGATCGCTTGTACAACAAGATGGGCCTGAATATCTCAATCACCCGCAGATGCTCGCATGGGGCAAGGTCCTTTCAGAGAAGAGCAGAACACAGAGGATATAAACCCACGTTTACGAACCGTCCCGGTCCATAACCTATTCCCAGCCCCGAGACGCTCTGGACATGCCTGGCCGTCCCAAACGTGTTGCCCGAGCTCACATGATACTCGCCAAGGAGGTCGACAGGCCGCTGCCTCAGGCCATTGCGGTTCTTCAACCTCCCTATGAGGCCGGGTCCGCTGTCATCGCGGGTGTTTGGGCCTTCCCTTGGGCTGGGAAAGTCGATCCCAACCACTACCACCCCGAATTGGGGCTCCTCGTTGGGGGTCTCATCGGAGCCAATGCCCTTGCTCTCCAGCAAGAGATCAAGTCGATCACGGCTTTTCGAGGGCTTGGTGTACTCCTTCAGGGCCACGAGACCCAGATGTGGGTCGCCATATCTCATCGATTTGAGGACTCCAAAGTCGTCCTCGAGAGCGAAATCGATACAGACTTGTAAAATTCTATGCATCAGTGTGAACGGTTGTAGGGGTAGGGGGAGTGGGTAGGCCGCAGAGCAGTGAGGAAAGTGGGGATGCCGGTGCGTTTTCAAGTGGATGCAAACAGCACTTACGCCTGTAGGAGAGACCGACAGAGTACTGGCTGCTCCTCCACCCATCGTTCATATCTGCACCATCTCAGCATACACACCTCTCCGCTCACAATTACGACAAAACACAAACACCCACACTCTGTTCAGCGCAACGAGTGCTTTTCCTACTTCCAGAGTTCCTTTTTCGTACCGGCCATAGCGATACAAAGACTTGTTCCCAGAAGTCGGGTCTACACCTTGGCCGCGAGACACCGTGAGTCCGGGTTTTTGCATCACTCCGTGCCGGCCATTGACCTCGTTCTGCTCCTTCCTCACATCTGATCGGCTCGAGGCGTGGGATGCATCGGGAGTCCGCGAGCCAGATTCCCTACCATCTGCGCCCGGTGTGGTGTGCCCTTGGTCGAGTGGCGGAGACGAGGAACCTGACGCGGATGCGACGGCTTCTCCTGACTCGCTGTCTCTCCTGGATGATGACGACGGGACCGGAACTGCAGAGGCACGATTGATCAACGACAGCCAACCGGGGAGAGCGCCCTTCAGGGGCAAGACGACGACCAAGAGCTGATGTTCGTACTCGTCAAGGTAACGAATGGTCTCTATGGATGCAGGACCGTGATTGGCTTGAGATGAAGAGCACATCATCTAGTATGTAGAGGAGCGTACACGAATACTGTACGAGTTGAGGACATGATCAACGCCCCCCCCCCCCCCCCCCCTCTCCCCAACACACACACACAGCGACAAGTCACGTGTCACAGTTTCGCGACGACTGATTTCACGGTCTACATGTCCTCACCCCAGCTTGATTCCAAATCTCGGCACTCTGAGTCGAGCTTCATACTAGGGGTTCTCCCCCAGCCTTGAGCATGGCCCGGTCGATCAGCCCTCTGCCTACTGTTCTCGGACTTCATCCGCCGCCGCCACCACCTCTACTCGCCCCCTCGGTCCCGCTCCCGCTGCAGCTGCAGCCGCGGTACCAAAGCCGTTGCCGGTAGGGCTGTACCGCTCTGTTGTAACGGCAGCAGAAGCTATCGTAGCTCAAACATCAGTAATCCCACTCGTGACTGAGCCTATCCCGAAGTTCATCGAGAGAATCGATCAGCTGTTGGAGTCGGGACACGCCGACCTCCCCTTCATTGCCCAGACTGGCTGTTCCAAGGCCCGCCGTATAACAACATTCGAGACTTGTGCCGTCGAGAGACACCCTCTGGAGACCGGTAGCAAGCAGGGAGCGCTGTCGGCACACTTGACGGGGGCGAAAGCAAAGCTGACTCCAGGAGAACACGTCCGAATCAAGAAAGAGGAGCTGATACAGGCTATCGTCGAGCGGGGCAGGCGTGTACCGCAGACACTGGGAGAGAATTGCCCACGAATGCAGGAATTGCGACTCAGCGTCAGATCCTTTCAGGTCGCCAAAACCGAATTGGAGCCGGTGGTAAGCAGCTGGCTGTGTTTTGGGACCTTCATCGCCGATGGAGCCGACCGACGCAGAGGCGAGTTCGGGGACAGGAGCTTCCGGGAAGAACAAAAGTCCTTCGCGACCTTTCGTGCCCACCCAGAGGCCCAGTGGATGTAGGAGCATTGCATCGAGAACCCATGGCGTCAAAGCCATCATACCCATATGCAGTCTCCAGCTCAGGCGACGAAGACGTCTCTGAAGAGGGATCAGGTCGTTGTGCTCGATGAGTTGCAGGGCACATAGAGCATCGTCGACCGCAGCTATGTCGCGCCGCTCTTTGATCATTGCGAGGTGGTCGGTCGTCAGAAGCAGTTGGCGGTTATGAACGGCATGTCCTGCTCTCCATAGCTGGAACACTACCAAGAGCTCCGGGTCGGGGTCGCCTTTCTCGCCAATGAATGGGGACATGGAGTCGCCGTTGGCAGACAGGCCCGGCAAGGAATCGTGAAAGGGAACACAGGCACGGAGAGCGCGAGCGCAGCGCCAAATGAGGAATTCTCGCTGCTCCACGGGCGAGTCGCTCCGTAGATGTTGCCATATTTGTAGCAGTCGCACAACGGCCTTGTCTTGTCCTTCGGATAGTTTGGCGTAAATTGCAGCCTGGATCGCACAGGTGAACCGAAGGCACGTTATGAGTGTTTCGCAGTAGCATATCTATCTTTGTAAGCACTTGAGTGCCAAATGGCTGAGGGGCTGATTGTGGCAAAAATGGACGGGAGTTCGAGACCATGCAGCGAGGCACGGAACATCACTTGCTCGGCTGACGGGATGAAAGAGAATTTTGAAGCAGTGCTGAGGCTTCGAAATAGCTTCTCTGCATCGATGTACATGGCCAAAGCTGTCTTGACAGCATCGTGACCCGGAGTATCCTGTGGTTGAGAGTCGATACGTGGCAGCCGCTGTAGCTCGGGATCGTGGAGACGCAAGCAAGAGAGAGCATCCGCGTAATGAACATAAAGCACACTGGACACGGAACCATTCGAGTCGATCACAGCCTTCAAAGAGCACGCTGCCTTGTACGTATGGCCCGTCATTCGAATGTCCATCGCCTGTGAGCAAGCGACCTCTGGGGCGACAATAGCGTCGGGATGCTTGAGAGCGAGTAGTTCAGGTAGCCCTTCCAGAAACCCTGACACCGATGCCTCGATTCTACTCCTCAGTCTTGCGCCACCACGCAGAAAGACGACGCACGCAGAGAACAAGTCGGCTTTGGGACCTGGAGTCATGTCAAGTGTCTTTGTGCTGCCAGCTCGATGCCAAGGACGCTTGAAGCTGGGGAAGGATGCGTTCAGAGACGCGCCGAGCAGATTCCAAAGCCGATCGACCAGGGATTGTTCATGTGAGGTGGGGACGCGTTCAAAACCACTGAATAATCCATCCTGTTTGAACCAGGGAAGACCGCTTCGCAATCCAGCCTTCACTTTGGTAACGCGACCAGAGGTGATCGAGAAGCTAGTCCAGTCCGTACGAGCAGTGGTGATCTGCAATTTGAGAAGAAATGTATGGGAAGGCGGCGACGCCTCGCTGTGCCCCATGCCAGAGAAGTGGGTTCTCGCCTCACCGAATCGGTCTCCATAACGCATGGAAAAGCGAGCTAACAGCCTCGAGGCCACACATACACACACGCCATCGCGCTTCTTTGCCGTAATCGCGGTGCCCCCCCTCCCTTCCCTCAGCGGCACCTCTCCTGCTTTTCAACTTCCCAACCGACAGAGTGCTCGACCCACATGACTGCCCACAGAGTAGGTAATGAAGTCCCAAGCGTGTGGACTGACAACTCAGCAGAATGAAATTGTTCCCCTCTAAGAAGACTCGTCTCTCCTCCTCCGGAGGCAGATATGCGCAGCAGATGTTCGACAAGGCTCTGGCGGACGAAGATTATGGCAAGAAGGCCTGTTTGAAAACCTACAGCAGCAGAACCATCGTGATTACCGGTCCGGACGCTGGACAGGAGAGGCGAGCACCGCCCGCTCCTCCCAAGGACAAGGTTGCAGGGGGCGAAGCAGGTGAAGGGGTTGACGAACACTGGTGGAACCGTTTTTCGGGACGCAGTAAGCGGAGGAGCATCCCGTCGAGCGTTGTGCAGAACTCTGTGAACCGAACGCCCGCCTACATTACCGGACACATCAGCTGGGTTGAGCCAGGGCTGTGGAAAGGGAAGAAAGCACACTTTGTCCTACTCGACTTTGCACATCGTCGGGGCCAAGAGTATCTGGAGCGTGTGGAGCTGGACGTGCGCGTCTGGCGAGCGGGCGATGCTCTGCAGAGTATCGCTGAACACTCTGACAAACCTCTCAGCAGTGTTCCCCCTCCACTTGCCGAGGAGTTGGCCGACCACGCACCCCCCGTCGTTCTCTACGCTCCCCGTACGGTTGTCGGTCGACCCGCCGACGCCCAAGTCGAGCCATAATGGGAAGGCGACTTTCGGCCAGGCGATCACATCCGCTATGGTGCCGACCTGCATTCGCCTCGTGAAATGACCTTCGAGGGTCCGACGCTGACTCACCCACGCTGCCTCGTGCATATAGTCGCCTACGGTGACCTCGATGATCAAGTCCCAGCGCCCGACTTCTCCCTCGCTCTCGTTGTCCACTCAGACGGCAAGCCGTTCGATCTTACAGTGTTCGATGTCACATTTTACTGGGATCTCGCTCCAATCAAGCAGTACCTGTGGTCCCCATACCGACCAGCAAGGTTCTCTCAATCTGCTCATCTGAGGCTCAAGGGTGCAATGCCTATCCGATGCGACTTTGCGAGCGAGGAGATGAAGACGAAGATGAAAGAGCTGGTACAATGGTGTCGGCCTTATGACACGGTACGGTCGCTTCTCTGATATTTAACAGTATCGGCGACTGATGACCAGATCTGGTTCGGGAACGAGCTGGGATGCGTCGAGAGAGCACCAGAAGACACTCGTGGCTGCTCTAGACGAGCTTGCGCCAGGTGCCACGGTCGCTGTTGAGACCTGATGCGAACGTGCAGTCGCGACAGGACTCGGGATGTGTATGCATTGTCTGCTATTCGATCTTTGGGCTCTAAGCAGTGTCACGAGCATAAGAGGAAGCCTCTAGGCGCAGACCACACGCTTCAGTGGCCCCGCGATATCCAGAGAGTCTCATGTGCAATCGTCCTAAGCGCAAGGCCTTCAGGCTACACACATCCATCGTGCTGCTTCGCCGCCCTCGTCAGCTCTCCGTAGTTTGTGCTGTTCTGTCATCCACCGAGAAAAACCGCCAGGGCAATCAGGGCGAGCAAAGGAGCAAAAGGGTGTCCCCTCTGACCGCTTTTAGGATGGTCAAGTGTCCCACCGCAAGGAAGCGAGATTTCGCGACACCAAACCCCTCCCCTCAGCAGCTGTTCGATAAAGCTGTCGCCGACAAAGACTATTCGCGCAAAGCATGCGTGCGGACCTACACTAGCAGGACGATCATCGTCACCGAGTCAGACGCTGGTAAGGAGCTGGCTCGACCTCCTGGCGTGCAAGACGAAGAAAAGGTTGCAGAGGGTGGCTGGTGGAACTCTTTTGCAGAGAGGGGGAACAAGACGAAGCAGTTTCAACGCACGCCCACCTCTGCGCATCCCTCAGCCACCATACCTTCATACATCACAGGGGGTATCACCTGGGTGGAGCCAGGGCTATGGGATGGCACGAAAGCCCACTTCGTCCTGCTGCATTTCGAGCACAAACGGCGAGAAGACATCTACCTAGAGAGAATGTCGCTCGACATTCGCGTCTGGCGAGCGGGTGACGCGGTAAAGAGCATGGCCGAGTACTCCCACAAGCCCCTCGCGGAAGTCTTACCCCCCCCCCCCCCCCTCCCCCCTTGCGGAGGATTTGGCAGATAACGGGCATTCATGGTTCGGCCACATCGGAATCCTCACTGGTCCAGAGACCGAGAGGGTGTAGCAGCGCCGAATCGAGGATCCAAGTGGCGATCGGCATCATGATTGTGTGGAGCTTCCACGAAATGCGGCGCAACACCTTCTGAAGAGAGGGGAAGACTAAGTGCAGGGGAAGCTGAAGTGCCAACAGGAACTCGTCCCGGCCGCGCATATCGTGGCAAGTGATGAGGTTACGTATATGGTTCTCCATAGAACTGCGCAGCGTGGGCCTGTCTGTTTGCGCGTGGCGCATGCCTCGGAGAGTCCCGAGAATATTCAAGACCTCCGGCTCCCGGGACGAGGAGCGACGAGTCGCCACAGGCCAGAGAGCGAGAAGGTCTTTCCGACCAGATTACTCCAGCTGGAACGAGGTGAAGGGCATCCATTCGCGCATCGCTGTTGCACAACGCCATCGGAAGAACGACTGTTCTTTGTCGAGGCTGATATCGTCGGCAATACGCTTCCAGACGAACACTACTGGCTGCCACGTGGTTTTACCGAACACTACTCGCTGCCACGTGGTTTTACTGTGGCAGGTGGGTGTAAAACCACGTGGCAGTGAGTAGTGTCTGAAGCGCCCGGGCAAAACCAGATATTCTGGACATAATCGTATTTATTCCCAACAGGATTTCTCACGGTATCCCCGGTTTCCCGACAGGTTCAGCGGAGAACTCTACAGATCTCCGGCGGAACCATACAAAGTCTATTTCGTCCAGTCCAGATTGCATATGCGCATATCTAGCTCTCAAGTCTTCTTATGTAGTCAGAAGCGGACATCTCTGCCAACTTTGAGGGTGCGCGAAAGCCTGTCAGACACATTGCCACCAACCTCCGCAGACTCAACGGCGAGGCAGGTACCTTTATTCTGGACAAGTCGGGGGGTATTCCCTACAGGTTTTGACGCCCATATCTCCGCAACTTTCTCTCTCATTCAGTTTTCCATCAATAGCTTTCGCATGTACATCATGAGAAAGCCTGAGAAGAGAGGAAGCTTTCAAGCCTAAGATCATTCAGATAGCATGCATGTAGCTCTCTTGAGATGCAGGCGGAACTTTGCTGCCGGAACTTTTTTGGCGGGCTGTAGCTGACCATGGATTCATGCATGAGGCTGAACTTGGGTATCAAAAGGAGCGCAAGAAACCCAGCTTTCTGCCCATACCATTCAAGATCCTGTATGTGACCTTGTGCATGAATGAGAAACTTTCAAAGCCAAACTGTAGGTTTTACCCCCCAAAAGCTGTAGGGAATAATTCCGAACCTGTCCAGAATATCGGGTTTTGCAACGGCGAGGGTTCCTTTCTGTCGCAACGGAACCGCTGCGGAGGATCTGCTTCGACTGCGTCTCCGCAGAGGGTCCGGATCCATCCCTGCGGATCCGCTGCGGATCCGCTGCGACGTCGCAAGGTCTTCGCATTCACCAGTTCCCTCTGATTCTCTGCTTTCCCCGAAGTCGTCACGAGACCCGGACTCCTCTGTACGCTCTGCAGCATCGGCCGACACCCAGACCAAGGGGGGCAAGGCAAAGCGCCCGTATGTCCATCGGGGAGCCAGTCTTCGATTTTGCGGGCGGCGATGCAGAGAACGGGAAGGGCAGGCATCCGCTGATCTCGTTCGAGCCTTTGCAAAGCGGCGCTTGGCCGGCGGGTGGTGCGGAACGAATGGTCTCTTGGGTCGAAGGGAACGGCTTGACACAGCGGTGCCAGTTGCGGCTCAGACATCCAACCTGCTGCAATGGCTACAGACATTCTGCGACAGAAGCGGTGAGCACTGTCTCCCTGGCGTACATTTGATTGAGCTGATGTTGCATGTCCGCACTTATCGTAGCCCAAGCTATCACGATATCACGATCACAGAATCATGCCGGCAGAGCGGTGCATGAGGCTTGCTACACACAGAGCTGTCCCGAAGACCTCACATTCTACCGTAAAGAGTCCAGATCCTATCTCTGTCTCGCCCTGCCCGCTGGCTGCCTCGCTTCTCGTTGGAGCATCCCGTCCGTCCTCGCGATTACAACTTCCGCCCGAATCTCCGCCTCGCTGGAGGTGTCACTGAAAGGCCTCCGGGGCAAACACCTTGCATAGCGTCCACAGGAAGTTGCGACCCTGGGGAAGCAACACCTCCCACTCGTCTAAAATGTCCAGGACCCGCTCGACAAGGCTGACATCAGCTCAGCAGTCTGACTGTCATATTCGGCATTCATTACTCACTCCGGCCTTTTTTTTGGACTCATGAGCCTGAGGAAAACGCCATACTCCTCCATGATGATGCCAGGAGTATAGCCATTCGAGAATGGAAACATCGTGCTATGGTGTGTGCCATGAATTGTGAAAGTCAAGCCGTCAAATTCAATCCTCAACGTCAGCGGAACTTCCGGAAACGCTGTGCCAGCCAGAACTCACTGTGTAGCCACCAGAGGCCCTTCATGCGCCATCACAACCGACCAAGCGAAAGGCCCGTACTCTCCGTAGACGGCGTTGTAGGTCCGCCTTAATTCTACGAAGCCCCGCCCTTGTCGTAACCTTGTCCCGCCTTCGATGCCGACCCTTGTCCCCTCCAACTCGCGGAAAATCCTGCTGGTGTGCGCATTAATGCTTTCGGCCATGCTATTGATCGGCTGGGGCAGGTCGCAAGTATCGTAGGGCTGTTGAAAGAATTTGGGATTGCAAGATACAAACATCACGGGCTCAAGTGATGGCCGGGGTCATTGCGCGTAGATAATCATCCAACTTCCCCGTGTTTGCCCGTTAGCGTGTTTTTGCTTCTCAAGGGTGCGTGCGTGTCGCATCTGACTTGCTGTTTCCTCATCACTGCTTGCTCTTTGACTGTCTCTCTCTCACTTGCCATCGATGGGGAAGAAATCGCTACCGCGGGTCAGCATCCCGGTCGGCAGCTTGGCCAGCCGTACCCCTGGCCGACCAGCATATCAATACCGACCTGTCACTGCAAGATCCCCTGATTTGCTCGCGCGATCGTCCAGCTGTTCACCCACTCCGACTGCCTATCCGACCCCGCAGTCTAACGCTTCAGTGCTTGGTCGAGAAAAAGATAGGCCGGCCGCATCCCCTTCCTCCGCTCAGCCCTCTTCAGAGCTTCTCGACAACTCGGCCAGCGCCTCACAGAACCTAGATCTCGGCTCAGATGTCTCGTTCGGCACTCATACAAGAGATGAAGAGCACACTCCGTCTGACACACCGAGGATCGGCCGTTTCCGGCCCCTCGAGGCCTCGTCGATTCAGCCAGCGGAAACGCCTAAGCTCCGCGCTCGGAATGCTACCACCTACGCTCCCATTTTAGACGACTCTTTGCCGGCTCGGGAGGAATTCTGGAGTCGTCGGGCCTTGGAGGATTGGGGAGATGATCTGCCGATACTGCATGACGATGAAGTGAAGGCAATTGAGGACCGCCAAGCCATGCCGGGCATCAACTTGCAGCTCGCAGCGAACTATCGCCTGGTCGAGAAATACCTCTCCGGCGTCGGACCTCCGCTTCACGATGCTGCCGCATATGAGAAGAAACAGGTTCTCCTCGATCAGCTGCCAATTGTTTTCGATTCCCTGGTGAGAACTACCATGTTGTTCATGAGCGTGCTGAGTAAGTAGAATAACGA